>VXAA01002653.1:3663-18914 GCA_013399115.1 Anseranas semipalmata | reverse complement strand
GCAGCCGCCGCTTTGCCCATGGATGCGGCTGCCCGGGGCGCTCCCCCCCCCTCCCGCTCTCCTCTTCCCGGGTCAGGGGGGGCTGCAGCAGCCCCGTGCCCGGGGAGCTCGGGGGCAGCGCCGGTGCCGGCCGGGGTGCGCCCAGGCGTGTCCTGAGGGCCGTGTGTGTGCCACCGCGGCCCCGCAGCCCCCCGTGCACGTACCGGGGGCTGGCGAGGCGCTGCGAGCCCCCGCAATGTCTCGGCAGCTGTGTTGGTGCGTGCTGGTGTGCGCGGTGTGTCCCGGTGTGTACCGGGGCGTCCGCCTGTGTGTGACTCCGCTCTGCGTTGGAGTGCACGATGTGTCCCTTATGCGCCCGGTGAGCCCATGTGTGATGCGCTGCACAGCGTGTGCAGGCTGTAACATCGCAGTTCACCGGCTCCGAGGCCGGCTGCCCGGAGCTGCTGTCTGCTCTCCGTTCCCTCCTGCTGCCGGCCGTGTCTGGCTGCAGTGCCTCGGCGTGGTTAGCTGCCAAGGCAGAGGACAGATCCCCTTGGCACCAGCCCTCTTTCCAGGGATTTCAGTCCCAAACTTTACCTTGGATGCGCTGCCATCAGCGTTCCCAGTCCCCAGGAGCAGACTCGGTCACCACAACCCCCCGGGGGAGGCTGCGAAGCCCTGTCCAGCCGTGGCAGGACCTGGGGGCTGTTTGGGGTCTGTAAGCCCCTAATGGGGATGTTCTGCCCTTCCTGGCACCGGGGGCTGGCTGCGGCCCCCCCAGGCCTGCACGGATGGGCATCCGAAGGTCTGTGGTGAGCAATGGGGCTGCGACCCACCCATGCTGTGGGGACTGCGGGGCTGGGGCGGGGGGCCCTGCCTCTCTCTGCCGAGCTGGCGCAGCATGCTGTGGCCGTGCACGCATCGCACCCAGCCTGCTCCCCTCCCCGCACCCAGCTGGCGGGGGAAGCAACAATAAATAATACTGCTAATAACGCCAGCAGTGCTGCACGGAGCGGCGAGGGCGGAGGGGCAAATACTTGCAGCTGCAGCTGGGAAGCGTGAAGGTCTCTGTTGGCTGCTCCCTGCTTGCAGCCCCGGCTGTTGTTGTGCTGGGGGCCCTTGGCGTGGGTACGGGAGTGCGGACGTGGTCTGGGCATCATCCGTGCAAACACTCTGCCCCTTGCAAAATGGTTCCCAGGCTGGCGTCCTGATCCTGCTGCAGATACCCTGGGGCAGAGGGCACCTTCCCCGGAGCAGGAGGTCTGCCCATGCCCGCCTGCATGGCTGGGGAAGGGTCAGAGGCCCACACATGCTCTTTGCCTCCCCCAGACCCTTTTACCCCCCTGCCCCCCACGCCCTGTGGTCCCAGCGCCTCCTGCAGTGCCGTGCTCCAGCCTGGATCACGCTCTGTCTGCTGGGATGGTGCCGCTGCCACGCACCACAGCTCGATGGTGGGAAAACAGCTTCAGGATTTGGGTCCCTTTCCCAAGCCTGTGCTTGCTCCCCGCTCCCATCGTCCCTGTGCCAGCTCCATCGCCCCCTCCCTGTCTGCTCCTCGCTATTTCCCCCCTTCCTCCTCCAGCAGCTTTATAATCCTTTCACTCCTGACTCAGCCAGAAAGAGAAAGGACCTCACCTCCACCCAGGGCTGCTGGAGACCTTGGTTCCCGTGGGGCTGGGGAGCCCTGAAACCAGGGCTGGGACGCGGGCTGCCTGCAGCGGTCTCGCCGTGGTTTCCGTGAGCGGTTTTTAACCTGCGCGTTGCAGGAAAGCTCTTGGCAGAGCCGGGGGCTTTGCGGCCAGGCTTCGCTTCAACGTGGCTCTCCACCGGTGTTGCTGGTGGTTAGCGCTGTGCCTGTGGTGTTTCGGGAGAGGCAGCGCAAGGGACAGCAAGCACGAGGGATTTGTGCTCTGGGGGTGCTGGAGGAACCTAGTGGAGAATTTGCAAGGGCAATTTTTAATGCCCGGTGCCGCACCCAGACCCGTCAGTAGCTGGCGGGGTGAGCACCTTGTCAGTGCCAAGTAGTGCCGGGGCTCCTCGGGGCGGGCCACAGGCAGCATCCCACGGCACGGAAGGGGCTGGGTGTGGGTAACGTGGGAGCCGAAGCCCTCCTGCTTGTTTTCCCAAGGAAAGCTGTGGGCAGCGGCAGCCCCAGCCTGGTAAAATCTGCCGCATCCGCAGCAGGGAAGCTGAGATCTCCCCCAGCTGCAAAGCCGCTGCGGGTCTCATCGCTCTCCTCATGCAACAGTTTTATTCTTAACAAAAGCCACCCCTAACCTCGAGCGTTCGAATGCAGTCCGGAGACCCCCAGTCGCTCCGGTGCAAACCTGCTCTCGCTGGTTTTGCTCCACCACGCAGCGTTCAGAGGTGCAGGTGCTGCCCAGCCCTCGCCCCTCACCAGGGCGGACGTGCTCAGGCTGGCACCGCTCGATGGTGCCCACGTGGCAGCGCCGGCTCCCTGCCGGGGGACCTTGTTGGTCCTGTCCCTGTCCCCCCTGGCACCCCCTCCCTGCCGTTCCCCGGGGCTCGGGAGCGTCCCGAGGTGCGCGGCACTTCCAGAGCCGGCTGGAGGAGAGAGAACTGCCCCAGAAGTGGGAGCGGCTGATTTGCAAGGAACAAATTCCTCCAGTGAGAATACCTTCATAAAAAAGGGAATTTCAACAGGGATAATTTTTTTTCCAGTATTCTAAAGGAAGGACATAAGCAAAAAATGAAATTTATTTTTAGTTAAATTTCTGTTTAATTTGATCTCTTTCTTGGTATGCAACTCTCTTCTGCTTCTGGCTTTCAGAAACTATTTTATCTGTGACCAAATGCTTTGCTTTCCCTAAGGAGTTTTTTGGTTTCTATTTCTCTCTTGAAAAAAATCCCTGTTTTTATGAAGAATGGTTAGTACTCCCTGGAGATTTATAAATTTGTAGCATCTGAGGCCGGAGGGGACAATTGAACTATGCAATGTCACCTCTTTTAGTCGCAGCTCGGGCACTTTCTCGGAGTTACTCCTGCATCGAGCCCAGTAACCGACCCCCCGGCCCCCAACGTGCAGCCGTTAGTTAAGGAAGATTTCCTCCCCCCGTAGCCGGGGTTCGGACCGGTTCCCCCGACCCCTTTCCCCACAGCCAAGCTTTTTCCTCCCGTGGAGGCTCCCCCCTGACGGCCCCTCTCCCCGTTCCCCCCTAGATGCCAAAGGGACCATTCGGGAGATCGTCCTCCCCAAGGGCCTGGACCTGGACCGGCCCAAGCGGACGCGGACGTCCTTCACGGCGGAGCAGCTCTACCGCCTGGAGCTGGAGTTCCAGCGCTGCCAGTACGTGGTGGGCCGGGAGCGGACGGAGCTAGCGCGGCAGCTCAACCTCTCCGAGACGCAGGTAAGGGGCCGCCCGTCCCCGCTGCATCCCCGGTGCCCCTGCTCCTTCCTCCTGGGGCCGTGGGGGGGGCAG
This sequence comes from Anseranas semipalmata, assembly GCA_013399115.1. Lineage (NCBI taxonomy): Eukaryota > Metazoa > Chordata > Aves > Anseriformes > Anseranatidae > Anseranas > Anseranas semipalmata. The sequence goes on along the minus strand of VXAA01002653.1, from coordinate 15,495 downwards.
AGGCAGGCGCAGGGAGGGGGGAGCCGTCCTGGGGCCCCCCGATGGGGAGCTTGCTGCTTGCCGGGGCGGCCGGGCGCTCACTGGTGCTTCGGTCGGAGCCGGGAGAAGCGTGCACGGTGCTGCGGACGAGCCGCTCTCGCCCTGTTTATTTGAGCCAAAGGAGCGGTCGGTTCGTGTGTTAGCGGGGGCCGAGCACCCCTGGTGCCGCGGTGCTGCCCTGGGGAGCCCCTGCCCCGGCTGCCCCGAAATGCTCGCGGCAGTGCCCACGGCACAGCGTGCTCGGGTGGGAGCGCGCAGTGCTGCCGGGAGCGGGATGTGTGCAAGCTGGCTGGGTCTGCACGGATCCTGCACCAGCAGCCCGCCCGCCCGTGCACAATGCTCTGCCGCCGTGGCCGGCTGGGGGGGAGTTTCCCAATTGCCGAGGTTTGCCGGGTGCAGGGAAAGCTGGGCTGACCGGCGTGGTCTGGGCGAGCAGAGGTGGAGGAGGTTGTGCCTTGCCCAGGAGCTTGTGGTAACGTCTGCTAAGCAAGAGGTGCATCTGCTGGGGGTGCAATGGCTTCGGTTTGAAAATCAGTACAAAAATAACCATAAAATTAATGAGGACCCCCAGTGCAAAACAGCACAGCTGGGAACTGCAGGAATAACTCTGTTGGCTCCGTCTGGCCACTAAGGCACGTTTGGAGACAGCTACTTGTTCCCCCCCCATTCAGACTGGAAATAATCTCAATTTTTGCCAGACTCTTGCAGAACAAAACTTCCCTTGCTGCCAGCAGCCTGGCCCCTGGTTTCCAGGCTCCCAACACATGCCACGCCGGGGGGTCTGGCTGTGGGGAGCCCCCCCCAGCACCCCCATTCTGGCTGCTGCGCTGCCCTGCAAGGGGAGCGGGGGGGAGCAGAGCCCCCCACGCAACCCAAATCCTTGCCCTTTGCTCTGCTGGTGGCAGGGAGCAGGTTTCTGTCCGTGGGACGTGTTGGTGGCACGGCTGTGGCACGGTTAGGAGCAGAGCAGCCCATGTCCTGCACCTGGGGTCTGCTTCCCCGCGGTCCCAGCAGAGGTCCCGGTCCCAGCCCCGGGGACGCAGCTGGAGCGTGGCTGCCCCGCAGCGGGAGGGCAGCGGGGCCGGGCGCTGGCTGCCGCAGCCTGGGGCTGGCGGGAGGGGAGGGCGCAGCCTTTGTGTCGGGACCGTGCGCCTGGTTCTTTGCTGCCTGCTTGGTGCCTCATTGCCGCGTTCATCACTCGGTGAGAAAATTCACACCCTGTAGGCCAGGGCTGTCTCTTCTGCTCGTCTCTTTTCCTTCCTGCGTCCTCTTTCCCCCATCGCTCTCCTTCATCTCTGTCTTCTTAAATCCCTCTCTGTGCTTTTCACAGCGCTTCCTTCCCTGCAGCCAGTTCCCAGTGGCACCTCCGTGCCCCCCGCTGTCCCTCCCCGGCACCGCCGTGCCTGGGTGCCGCAGCCTCCCCGCTGGTGCCCGGCGGCCGAGCTCCCCAGCCCCGCTCTCATTAGCGAGGTGTGGCCTGGGGCCCCCTGGTCAGCGCTCCGGGCTCTCTGCACCCCCAGGCATCGCCGCCGTGGTGGGGAGGTTTTCTTGCTCGTCGCAGGAGCTGGGGGATCTCCTTCCACCTGGGGGACGCGCCTGTGCTGCGCGGGCCACGTGCCACGCTGGCCCACTCGGGAGGTGGCCCAGAGCTGGAGATTCAGCACCAGCCACTCCTGTCCCATGGGGCTCCCCTGTGTCCGTTGGCTCAGACAGGGAAATATCCAGTATTTGCAATAATTGCAGCATTTCTCGTACTTCTGGTGATTTTCCTCCCGGTGAGTTATCCAGGAGCAGCTCCCAGGACCCATGCGGTGCACGGTGTAATTGCTCCATCTGATGATTTGTGGCGTCCCCAACCGCCAGCACCCTGTGGCTCCTTCTTGGTCAAAATTTGCATTCTGCTGGCGACTGGGACAGTGGGACAGATCCTTTCCGCTCCCTCCTTGAATTACACCCCGAATTACCCCTGCTTGGGACCCCCCCACATCCCGCTGCACGGGGTCCGCCGCTGCCTGGGGGGGCTCCGTTCCTGCTGGTGGTCGGGGGGGGACGATTCACCCCTGCGATGGCGCGGGCAGTGTGACAAGATAGGAGGAGACACGGTGGCATCGTGGCTGGAGAGCCACAGCTGGGCTGCCCTCGGAGGGGCTGCGGATCTGGGCGGCACCCCGCAGGGACCCTGCCTCAGAAAAAAGGCTTCTTTGGGGTCCTGTTTGACTTCCCTGGCATCTGGTCCTGCTTCTCGGTGGTCCTGGAGGAAGGAGGCTGTTGCTGCGCATCGCAGGGAAGCCAGAGCAGCTCGCCTCCGTTTTGGGCAGTTGGGATCTTCTGGGTTTCTCGTCTCTGGCCCCAGCCTTAGAGGGGGGAGATCGCCCGGGATGGGGGCTCACCAAGGACGGGGGGGCACCCAGGATGTACCCGCCGGTGTCTCCCCGTGCTCCAGGCTGCCTTGCTGTCCCCCTGCACCTTGTCCCCGTGTCCGTCTGCTGGGCTTAGCCGGGTCGGCCTTCCCGAGGGGAATACGGGGAGTTTTGGGCACAGCCGCAATGGGGCGAGGGTGAGGAGGGCACCCCCATACAGGAGGCCCAGTACCTGCTCTGCCTCGCCAGGAGCTGCGCTGGCTCCAGCCCTGTGCCATTTGCATTTTTTCTAATTAATCTGTGGAAATGACAGTTTAGCGTTAAGCGAGTTTAATTAGCCTGTAGAATACTGTCATTAACTTGTGAAGCAGCGGCTTGGAAATGCATCCCTGAGGCTGGGACATCCCAGGTGGGCTCCCCCGGCCCTGTCCCACACCAGGAGCAGCGAGCAGCCCCTAGCCCCGCACCAGGCTTTCTCCAGGCAACGTATCCCGAGGCATTAGGGGAAAAGTGCCCCTTCTTAGTGTCATTAAGGGATAGAAAATGCAAAGCGGAGAGGCGGCTGCGAGGCAGAACGACCCCGGGGGGATGTCGCAGGGAGGATAATTCCCACAAATCCCCAGGCAGGAGGCGAGGAGGGGTGGGCTGCCCGGGGGGATTTGCCTGGGCCAGGAGGCTTTGCTTTCTGGGTCAGGAGTTCAATGCCAGGCTCAGGTTCAAGTGACCTGCTGCCTTTGCCAGCTCTTCCTGTCCTCATTAGAGTGAGGCCAGAGGTGACGCTCACGTCCAGCAAGGGTCCCTTTGGAGCGTGGGGCACCCAGGAGGGCTGAGGACAGGGCTTGCTGTGTCAGGCGCTCTCCATGTGGTGCCCAGCTCCAAGCCCGGTCCCTTCGCTGCGAGGTGGCACGTCCCCTCCCAAAGGCAGGAGCCCTGGGGGACAGGGAAGCCCTCGCTGAGGAGGCCGTGCCCTGGAGCACTGCTGGCAGGCCTTGCACCGCGCACCTCCTGGAAGACGCTGGTGAGCTTTTGGGCTCCCGTGTAGCATGTGGACACCCTCTGGAGAGGGATGGTGGGGCACGGAGTGGAGAGAGGCCCCAGCACCACGCTGTGTGCCTCGAGCACGTCTGGCTGGGAGGCCCTGCTCAGGACAAGGTCCCGGGCCACCCTTGGTGGCAGCTGGGCTCCTGCAGCTCCACCACTGCCAACGGCCCGATACCCCCGCGCATCCTCCGTGGTGGGTGGGGTGCCCACAGCACAAGGCTTGCAGGACTTTTCCCCCTGACTTGGAGCAAAACAGATGTGAGAAAGCAGCTGAGCCAGAGAAGAGGCAGGAAGGTTTATTTATAGCATGGCAATTAAGATGATGCTGTTAAAAATTAATCGCACCCAAAGTCATTAACAACTATCAGTCCCTGCAGCGAGAGAACAATGGAACAATGGTCTGTTGGCCTCTTGCGTGGACAACCACAGGAAAGCTGTGGTCTGGAGGAGGTGAGAGCCATCCAGAGCCTGTGGGTGGGAACCGTGGGTCAGAGCCTTCCTGAAGTGGAAGAGGCGGGTAGGGCCACCGTGCTGGGCTTCCTGCTGCAGAGCACAGCACCCTTTGTCCTTGGGGTCTCTGCAGTCGTCAGCATATGGGGAAGCTGAACTTCCAAAGCTTTGTTGGAAATCCCTTTTCCAGACCGTGCAGAATATATAGCTGTCAGAGCCAAACACATTCTTTTCTGAGGACCCATCCATCCATCCGCCCATCCATCCGCCCATCCATCCATCCACCCATGAGCTGACGCACCCGCTCCCCGCCGCAGGGCGCACCGTAAGCGCGGTGCTCCAGCCAGCCACTGCCCAGCTCTCAGACCACAGCGGCACGGCACGGCTGCTGCCTGCGGTGTGCCCAGCCCCAACAGCCCCCTTAGGTCCTCAAAAAGCTGCAAGACAGCTGCTCTTGTGGTGGCTTAGGAGGTAATCCAAAATGCCTTCTACAGTCCCCCAAACTCAGCTGGCACTAAGCAAAATGGTCAACATAAAGAAATGTGAAAAATTTAATTAAGGTTTGTATCATTAGGCACTTTCAATTGCAAATGCCCCCACAGTGGAAAATAATCTTAGAATTTGTGATTGAAAATTTTGATTCTAAAATGTTGCAAGAGAGTGCTGGGTGTTCTCAGAGCAAGCTCCGCTAATCAAAGTGGATACAATTTGTGGGGAAATTGTTTCCTAAAAGCGCCACTTTCTGACGGAAGGTGGTTTTGATGGGAGTTTTGGGGCTGGCTCTGCTGCCGCCCCATTTCCTGGTGCCACTGGTGCAGGGGACCCCAACCCGACAGCCCAAAGCCCGGTCCCGCCCGGAGCTCCCACCGCACACTCCCCTGCCCACCTCCAGGTCTGTGTTCCTCCCGCGCAGCGCTTTTTGAAACCCTGATGCTCTTTATAGACGGGGGGAAAGCATCCCGCAGCCTTGCCGGAGCCTGGGGGGACCTGAGGTTGTCCCCACCTGCTTTCAGCGCCCGCTGGCTGCGTGCGCCCTGCGAGAGGCCAGCGGGCCGGGTGGCGGAGGATGCTTTTCCCACTCCGGACGTGCCCAGCCCCGTCTCTCACTGCGCCTTTGTCTTATTTGCACAGGCCTTGCCGGGGCGTTGTAGCACCCGTGATGGTGACCTCCTGGCAAGCTGAAGCAGCCCTGAGCTGCAGGGCGAAGGAAAGCCGGGGGCAGGTCCCTGCCCTGCGCTCTGCGCCAGTGGTGGGGCAGAGCCGGCCGGGCGCTGGCTGCGCCGGGGGGGCTCCTGGCCAAGGGGCTCCGTGCTTGGCACGGCCAGGGGTGTGGGTCCTACTGCTTGGCCCTGGTGTGCTCTGTAGCTTGCATTGCAGCCACAGCCATGGCCCAGGGTGCATCCATCCCGGGGCGTTTGGGAGGGCTGGGTGCAGGTGCTGTGCCCTGGTGCTGTTGAGGCCGGGGATGAGCACTCAGCGCCGCCTCCCATCGCTGCCAGTGCCGGCAAGAAGGCGGCATTTGTGTGGCCGCCGCACTGTTACAAAACCTCTTGGGCAGCGAGCCCGCCGGCTTACGCAATGCCCGAGGGCTCTGCCGGCCCTGGTGCGAGGAGGAGGAGGAGGAAGAGGACGAGGAAGGGCAGCCGGGTGCGCAGGGAGCTGGCGCTGCGGCAGGCTGGCTCCCACCTTCTCCGCACTGCGGTGGGCGCAGTGGCGGGCGGCGGGGAGCTAATCCTGGGCGGCCAGCGCCGGTTGGGAAAATGGCCTCGGCCGGCCGCTATGAATAGCCCAGATGCCCGGCGTGACGGAGGCGCACACGGCGCAGAGCGTGTCGCAGCGCCGGGGTCACTCCCGGGGCAGGGCTGTTAAGTAACAAACAGCATTAAAAAAAATAGGCGAGTCCCCCGCCCTGCCCACACCCGGCCCCATGCTCCCTGCGCCGCGATGCCCGAGGGCGTCAGCCCCAGGGGAAGGGGACGTGTCGGCCCCAGGGGAAGGGGGTGTCCCGGCCGGCTGTGGGGTGCGGAGGTGCCGATGGGCTCGGGCGGCTCGATGGCTCCCCACCGGGGAGCGCGGGAAGGGCGGGCGGGGGAAGATGGCGAGCGCGAGCGTGCGCGCCTGCGCGAGCGTGTGCACGCCAGCACGGTTTAGTGAGCAGGAATGACGGGATGGGACCAGGGTGGGCAGTGACGGCGGCTTCGGGCTCTGCTCAGCTCCACCGGCAAACCGTGACCGCGCAGGAGAAGCGTCCTACCGCTGCTCGGCCTCCAGCCAGCGTCGCGCGTTCAGCGCGTGCCCCGTGCTACAAAAAATAGATGTAAAAGGGGAGGGCAGCGCCCAGCTGCTGGCTGCCCGGCGTGGCCGTATCCTGCTGGGTAGGGACTGGCGAGGGGAGGGAAGCGCTTTGGGACCTCTCGCAGAGCCTGGGGCAGCGATGGGCAAGTGGAGCAGGGGGACTTCAGCCAAACCCTTGGCAGGGACCTGGGATGCACCGAATGCCCTGGGGCGATGTGGGCTCCCTCCCCATGATGTGGGCTCCCTCCCCATGATTTGGGCTCCCTCCCCACAGTGTCGGCTCCCTCCCCACGGTGTCGGCTCCCTCCCTGCCAAGCCATGGGCTCCCTCCACCTTTCCACCCCAGAGCGGCACGGGGAGCTTGGCCTGCCGGCTGGGGGTCTTAATCGGGGTTAATCATTTGGAAATTGTTTCTTTTGTAGCTGAGAGGTGTCAGGCGGAGGGCAGGGATCGGAGCAGTGTCCCGGCAGCCGCTCCCAGCACCGCAGCCCAGGCTCAGCCACCGAAGGGGGTGGTTGGGGCGAAGCCTGGGGGGACCAAACCCCCCCCCCCCCTCCCAGGCTCATGTGGGCTCCTGTGCCCGGTGCCCCCGCGCTGCCCGCAGCCGTGTGCATGGAGGCACAGCCCCACAGCTCTCTGAGAGCAGGATGCCGCCGAGGGCACGAGCGTGTGCACGTGGTGCCGCCCGTGCCAGCGCACATGTGCGGGCAGGAGCGTGCACAGACGGGAGCACACATGTATGTGCACGGTGTGCGGTTGCACGGGGCAATGCCCAAAAAGCATCTGCTCCACATGGCTCCCTGCAGAAGTCCCAGGGGGGGCTCCTGCCCTGGACCCCCAGCCCCCGGGCAGTTTGCTTGGGGCTGGCCTGGGAGCCCCAGCGCGTGGCAGAGCAGGAGGGGACGGGTCGGAGCGTCCTGCCGCCCGCACCCCTTGGGTTGCTTTTCCACTGGCGGTGCAGAGAAGCGGGTCCAGTGAGTTCGTCTGCGATTCACGAAGCATTTTAAAGCACTCGGTGTTGCTGGCACGTGCTGGCGGAGTGTCTCCTATAGAACCTTCCCACCCAAACGCGGGCACTTGAGCCTTGCTGGGCAGCCCGAGCATGCAGAGAGGCCGCCTCAGCCGTCTGTGCGTCCGTCCCACTGCTTGCCAGCCAGCCAGATGGACAGAGAGTGACTTCGCAGAGCATCCCCTCAGTGGAGCCCTGGGAAGCTCCAGTGCTCGGTGACATTTGGAATTATTTTCCCTGTGCAGGGGAGCAGGTGGCACCGAGCACACGGCTCTCCCGCTCGGCTGCCAAGCGGGGAGCCAGGGAGGCGGTCAGAGACGTCGCTGTCGTGATGTGTGGGGGCACGGGGGGGCTGCAGCCGCTCAGCCCGGCCTCGGAGGTGGGCTGGAGGGGGACAGGAAACTATAAACTAAATTAAATCAACCTAGCTGCCCAAGCCACGCAGACGCGGGGACCTCACACGTTCCAGCAGCGCTGCACGTCCCAGCTCCCAGCGCGTGCTTTTGGAGCTGGCCCGTGGCCCTGGGGACCCTCCCGTGGCAGTAAAAGCTGCTCGGGAGCGGAGGGAATTGCAGTCTTGCTTTCATGCAGTGCTCAGCGCTGTTCCTGCTCTTTCCTTACCCTTCTCCTCCTCGGAGCAGCTCTTTGTTGTGGTGCAAGCAGAGGAGCAAGCCTGGGGAAAGCTCTTTTTTGGGGAGGCTGGGAGAGAAATGCACTCAGCCTTTACGTCCGTAAAGGATGCTGCCAGCTCCGCGGAGAGCCCCCCCAGCCGCTCGGGGTGTATCGCCCTGCCTTTCCCCTCGTTCCGTCCCGCAGGGGTGAGCTGCCGGCCCCTGCTGCGGGTGGCAGCGGGGAGAGGGACGGGGGGACTGGGTGAGCGGTGCAGGGAGTCCCCAGGGCTCTGGGCGGCTCTGCCGGTCTCGGGCAGCCTGCCCCGATCTGCCACGGCACCGGCGGCATTGCCTCCCCTTTCTGCTGCTGTTGTGGTGGTTCTGGTGGCACCGCCGGGTCCTGGAGAGCCGGGGACCCGTCACGCTCGGTGCTCGGACACCGGCACAGCAGTGCTGCTTTCCCCACGCAACCGAGCATCCCGCTCGGCTGGTGTCGGAAGCGCGTGCCCACGGCCCCGCTGGGCACCTTTGGGCCTTGTCGCGTGTCCGCGCCGAGGCGGGCTGGGCCTGGAGAAGCCCTGTCGCGAGGAACGTGCTTTTGTAGCTGGCGCCTGGGGTCTGCTGGGCCTCTCCCCCGGGGCGACCTTGGTGCTGCGTTCGGCACCGGGATGCCTCAGGCTGGGCAAACGCCGCGGCTCTCGGGGCTCGATCCCGTCGTGCTGTTATCGGGGGGGGAACACGCGGTGACTTGGCCACAGCTGCCGTTCACCGCCCCAAACCTGCAACGCGGACAGTTGTGCTGGCAGGGCCGCAGCTCCCTCGGCTCTCCCTGCTGACCGCACCCGGGGCCGGTGGCTGCTCTGGTGCCGCGCGGATCGGCTGAGATCTCTGCCCCGGGGTTTGCAGTGAAATACCCAGCCCAGGGCAGAGCTGGGATTTGCATGCTTCAGGACCTCCAGAAGTCACATTTCCGAGCTCCAACGGACGCAGAAGGCGGACAGACCTTCCTGATCGGCCTGCATGGCTTTCCTCCTTGCTCTGGTTGGCCCCGGGCACCCCCCTCGGCAGAGCCCCTGCTAACCAGGCGCTCCCCTTCCCCAGGGCTGGTGCCCAGCGGGCAGCCCCGCAGCCACTTCCCCCTGCCAGCTCCTGCGCGGGGTCGCATCCTGCCTCTGCTGTGCTGGCAAGGAGTCCCCTGCGCTTACCAGTCTCCTCCCGTGCTGCAGGGACTGAGCAAGGCAGAATTCCCAGATCCAGAAACACCAGGGGCTTCATCCCGAGATTTTTCCAGCTGGTCACTTACCTTATGGAGAAGCGGTCACAGTAATTGAGTGAATACCCAGCACCGGGACTCCTTCTCCAAAGACCCGTAGGTTTGTAAGTCTGCAGATTGTGCGTGTCCTCGTGGCTTCAGCTGCGAGCCCGTGCCAGGCTTCTTGCCTGCCATGTCCCCTCGGGCTTGCAGGGACACCTCTGCATGGCATGTGTCCTCCCCGTCCTCTGCGAGGGACGTGCCAGCACCATCCTGCCCTCCCTCGAGGCCAGGCTGCGGAGGGCGTCACCGCCACACCGCACTGGCTCACCTGGTGACTTGGAGGGAGGAAGGAAGCCGCTTTTTTGGGGAAGGAAGGGAAGCCGCTGCCTTCAGCATGGGCCTTGGCAAAGCGCTGGCTGCGGTGGCTGATGGGGAGCTGGGAATGCAGCGGAGCGCAGGATGGCCAGGGAGCGGCAGCGTGGAGGGGAAGCGGTAAGGGAGGGGCGGTGGTGAGGGATGTCGCTGAAAGACAAAGGGCCGGGGCTGGAGGGAAATTACTCACGGACTTGTCAAGGACTGTGTCTGGCTGAGCTTATTTACATCTCCAGTGAGAGGAACGCAGCCCTTGATCATAATGGAGGATGAAAAGGACATGGATCTACTAATTAGTGACAAGCTGGATATGAACTTTAGCCACGAGGGCAAATATGATCCTGCTCGTTGGATATGTCACCCGTGCAGATGGGAAGAGCTCCCGTTGGTCGGGGGGCGCGAGGAAACCTTGCTCGGGACAGCGCGTTCAGCTTGGGCCGTGCTGCTCGGGGCGGTGGGTGCAGAGAGGAGCGGCAGAGGGGGCCGGGGCCGGGACAGCCTCCTGCAGGGGCTGGGACGCTCGGACGGAGGCAGGGCAGGGCAGAAAGTCCCTGTCTGTACCGCAAGCAGCAGTGTGGTCATTGCCAGCGGCACCAGGGAGCCCTGGAGCGAGAGGGCGGGCTGGCGGAGCCGGGGCAGGGAGGGCGCTGGACACAGCACCCTGGGGACCACGCCGGTCCCTCGCTGCTCTTTCTCAGCAGCCCCCGAGAGGGTTTGCAGGTGCCCGCGTTTCTCCCACTGAACGTCAGTTCCCGCCTCAGTTTCCCTTTGCACCGATGGGGCTGTGAGACCCACCAGCACTCCAGGGCACCGGGAGGTGACGCGCTCAAACTGGGAGAGCGCGGCTGTGGGTGGAAGCTGGTGATGGGGATGCCGGGCTGAAGGAAACACGGCTGGGGCTGGGCTCGAGGCACACGGGCTGGAGCTGTGCACGGCTGTCTGGGGACCCTCGTTAACAGCTTGATAAGGGCAGGGGACGTGCCCCGGGAAGCAGAGGGGGTACGCGGCCTGCCCTGCGCACTGATGCGGAGGGATGGATGGGGACAGTGGGAAGGGGACATCGGCCCTGGGGACCTGACTGGGCCGTGACATGGGGCCAGCTGTCCCAGTAGCAAGGAGGGACTCAGGGCCCCTTGGGACAGAGGCAAGGGATCATGCAGGGGCCCCCCCATGGGAATGGGTGGGGGCAGGATGTGGGCTGGTGCTGGCCCGTGGCCCAGCAGGTTTAGGTGGTGGATATGAGCTCGGCTCCGTGGCCCTGGTGTCCAGGAGCTCCTTCCGAGCATCCGCAGCCTGTGGCCGGCTTCGCCCAGACATCTGCGTCATTATTCTGCCGGAAGGGGGCCGGGGGCTGCGACCTCCTCCAGCCCACGGTCCATTAGCTCTGCACTGTGGGTCTATTGTGCCAGGGGACGCGCGAGGGCTGCGCCGGTCGGTGGCTGTCCTGCGGGGTGATTTTTGCAGTGACTCGGATGAGTCAGGGACCCGCTGGCCCTGAGGCTTGCTCCCGTGGTCCCAGCGGCCCCGCACGCGCCAGCCCCTGCTGCCACGCGCTAACATGAGTGTCTTCCCACCCGTCTCCTTCCCTCTCCTCCATCTCTGCCTGCCTGTCTGTCCTTCCTTCCCCTCTCTGTCTCTTTCTGCCTCTCCTACCCCTCTGCTCTGCCAGGGAGGGACAGAAGCGTGGCGATGCCACCAGGGCAGGGGTGCCGGGGCAGCCCTGGCTTGCAGGCTGAGCCCTGAGCTGGCCCCAGTGCGTGGGGTGGCTGTGGGGCAAGGGACATGCGGGGCAAGGGACACGTGGGGCAGGGGCTGGGGACCCCGTCCCACCCGGGCACTCAGATGCTCGACCTCCCGTTTTGGAGCAGGGGTTCCTCCGGAGCAGAGGACAGATGGGCTGGAGCAGGGATGCTCGAGGCAGCTTGGGGTGGTGATGTCTGCCCGGTTCCCTGCGGTTTCACGCCTGGAAGCTGCTCTGCCTTCAGATGTTCAGGGCCACCCCAGGCCGTGCTCAGGTCCCCTGAGGTGACCCCGGCACCATAGCAAGGCCGGGGACCCTCCCGCTGCTTGGTCCGGCGAGGGAAGGGCTGGCAGGAGCCGCAGCCGGGGCCTGGAGGCAGCTCTCGGGGAAGCCCAGTGCCCGCAGCTCAGCTGCCCCAGGAGAGCGCCCGTGGGCACGGGCAGCGCCGGGCGCCTCGGCCCCGCTTCCCCTCGCCCGGCAGGAATTTGCTGTTCCCCTGGAAGTGGCAGCGGGGCACTGACAGTGCACGGGGCTGCGCTGGGGCGTTTGTTTTAACACGTCTCTCTCTCGCGTCTCTCACTCTCTCCTGGTTCTTGTCTCTCTTTCCCTGCCCTCCCCGTGCTGTCTTTCCGTCCGTGCCTTTCTGTCCCCCCGCCCCG
>VXAA01002652.1:75979-87736 GCA_013399115.1 Anseranas semipalmata | reverse complement strand
GAAGTGATAAAAAAAAAAAAAAGATGTATTAAAAAAAAAAGCAACACCAGAGGTTGGTGGGGTTTTTGCCCAACAATTGAAAACAAATTTAAATGAGAGAGGGAGGGAAGGGAAGAGAATCCAATTCTTAAGGAAAAAAATATCCAGATGATGAAAGTGTCCCTAGACTGCTTTGTCTGTTCCTTTTCAATGTGTGCATTTGGTTCATTCATATTTGAAAGTGTGTGGAATACTTTTTTCTTTAAAAATAAAATTTAAAACCCCCACAATTGTTCTTACCTTCCTTTTTACTGGGAACAAAGTGCTTTTTCATTTTTGCTTTTTTTTTTAGTATATCTCTACATAGCTATATTTTGATGTATTTCTTTTCAGTGGTTGAATTTCTATCTTAGATTTGGTTTGTTCCAATCTAATAATGAAAAAAAAAAAAACCAACAAACAAAACAAAAGAGTTATGAATTGTTTTCTGCAATTTTTCCCTCTACTTCCCTCTTTAAATAAGGAACTACTTCACTGGCAGAATCCCACAGCTGTATTTTTGAGATTCTCCAGAGAATCTGAATATAAAAGCAATCTAATTTGAAAGTGGGGAAGGGGTGTGCCAACACAGTCATTACATTTGAAACAGTGATTTGATGTGCTCAAGCAATGATTGTCTCAAATTATTGAGAGTACTGATATCAATTTGATGGACTTCAGAAGAGATAATTCTTAGAAGAAGGAGGCTGTGGGTAGCTACAGATGAAGTTGTTCCAATTCCAATGCATAAAACTAGTTTCCTTGTTTGTTTTTTTTTATTATTTTATTTTACTCTCTGGTTATTATTATTACTATTATTATTATTATTATTATTATTAGTTTATGTATTTTTACTGCTATTTTTAGTAGGGAAAAGTTTAAACTGTTTTTATAATTTGAGAACCTTTAATGAAAAATGTAAATATTAATACTATAATTATTAATTTTTTGTAACTTGCATGTTGAAGAAGTTGCAGCTTAGGGTTTGTGAGATTGTCAATGTTAGAGTTCTGTTCTTTCTTTTTGTTGATGGGCATGAATATGCTCATTTGTTTTTGTATATTGCCCATCCCTTCCTTACAGCCAGAAGCTCTAATGCTGCTAGATCACTCCGTACCGCCCTTACATGGACATGGCAACTGACTTACACATTCACTCCCATCATCTTCATCTCCTGTGTAGTACACTCATAAATTTTTACAGTCCCACTCCATCCACCCTAGGCATTTTTTCTTCCCATAAGTTCCCCTCCACCACCCCTTTCTTTAGCATTGTTAAAATTTTATGTGCAGTCATCCATTCCTTAAAACACACACACACAAAAATTATAGAAAAAAAGAAAATGTTTAAAAAAATATATATCAAATTGACCAAAAAGGCAAAAAAACAACTAACTTTGCTTTTCAAAAACCATTATATATGTAGATATGCAAACAAGCAGAAGTAAATTCTATAAAATGTACAGGATTTTTCAACTGTAATATGCTAACAACTTTACATAAGATAAAAAAAAATACAACCAAAAACAGCAGAAAAAAAGAAAAAAAAACAAGTTTGAATTTGTTAAGGTGCAAGATCTTTTTCTTTTCATGTTATGTGGTGTGGATGTATGTGTTGTTGCCTCCCTGTATCGCCCTTTGTTGTAAAACAATTATATTAAAAAAGAAATAATAAACATTTTGCTAAAAAAGTTTTTAAGAAACAACAACGAAACAAAGCAAGTTACAAGAATGTGGCAATGCTACTTGTCCAAGAGCATTCTTACACAACTTTCTTTTGTAAATTTTTCCTTTCATGCCAAAAAACATGCGGGCAATTTGTTGATGTAAGTTGACTGTTATGAAATCAATGTGGTATGCTTTCTAAATATTTTTATGTATTTTTGATTACTTTTTTTTAAGAGGATTTTTTTATTATTTTCATAATTTTTTCAGTTCGTTTAGGTTTTAATCTTTCTTTAGCTGATAAAGTGAATGACTTATGTTTTTCTTTTCTCTGATCTTGTTGTTGTGGCGTTTTTATTTTCTAGTATATGGTTTTGTTTTGGGAAAAGTATATAGATTCACTTATTTATTTTTGAATCAGTTTGTATTTGCTTTTATGTTATGTGCTCTTTGTGTATTGTCAATTACTGGATTGTATTCTGCGTAGGAGGGGGTGAAGGAGCCTGTGGTAGTTTGCTCCTGTTCTTTATCAGTCTCTCTCTCTAGCTTTCTTCCCCCTTTCCCAAAATGAACCACCAGTAATGCTACTTTCTTTCATGCTACTTATATTGTATGTAGCCTGGTGTTGTAGCCTTCATTTCAAGTAAAAACCGATGAGACTTCTTTAGCATTTCAATAGCTCTCAGGGTCTTCTTATTGCAGTTCTACATCATTCCTACTTTATTCTAATGAAAGTGTTTTATTTCTATTAATTTTCTTGATTGCTGATTATCTGCCTGATGTCCAGTCTAAATGATACTCTCAAGTGTACTCTAACCAAGTAAACACACCCATCATATTATGACTAGTATCAGGCTTGCTGTTATCTTCCAGAAATGATTTGGCAGACACTTCCCTACTGAAATTCACGTCCTGAACTTCTAAATATTCAAAAGAGGTTTGAGCTGATTTCTTTAAACAACAATGAGCTTTTGGTAAAAGTAAGAAAAAGCTGTATTCCCTTATAAGCATGCATGTTTTCAGCATTCCTGCATGGTAATGCTGCACTAAGTACTTACTAGCTGTCTTAGGTTTGACTGTCAAGTCCCCTGAACAACTGATGCTGAAAACAGAACAAATCATTACACTGAATAGGAAGCTGTCACCAATTAATCATAAGAGTTTAAAATAATGATGGGAGGTGGAAGAGGGCATGTTTCAGTTGGTTCAAAGCAGCTTAGTGTCTGGCACCTAAACATTCATTTTTGCTCTAGAATCCTGCCTGCAAACACAATGCCAAGTCCTCTCTGGAAAGTATTCATACCCGTTTCACTGAAACTGCATAAAGATGACCAAGAGTGTGCAGCTATGAAACGCAGCCCAGATTAATATGGGATTTGTGACCTCTCAAAGTCTGTACCTTCCCGTTGCTCATGAGCCCTGAGTTGGGAAGTGCTGCAATAGCTAATGTCTTTTAGTATAGTTTTGTGGGCTTAAGAAATGCTTTTCAACCAACTCCACCACAAGAAGTACAGTTTTATCTAATCACTTGGAGCAGACTATATTCTCCAAAAGGAAAAGGAAATATTTGAGATGAAATGCTGCAGTATTCCATTGTGGGAAAGATGTTTTTCTCTCTACTACGGATTGTCAATTGCAATTAAATCAGACTGCAAAGAGTAGAAAATATTAAGAATATTCATCTACTAGGCTTCATGTTAGCATCATTTTTCCTGTGAATATTTTTTCCCTTCTCATCCTCTGAGGACTCAAAGGAGAATTAAGTAAAACACATTAGACAGAACTTTCTGAACTCAGTCATTTAATAAGAAATTGTCGGCACTGATATTGTGTTGATACAGAGGGGAAAAGGGTAAGGAATTGTTTTCTATGGCAAGTATTTCATACTAAAAATGGAGTCAAACTTCAGAGGAACAGCGTAAGAATAAAATACAATGACAAACTTTAGTTGCAGAGTTTGGATGTCCTTTAAAAGCTCTGCAAACACAGCTGGAAAAGAGACAATAAGGGTGTGTCCCTTATCATCACCGTAAGGCAAACCTTTCAGGCTTCATCTTTGTGTTCCTATTGTCCCCTAACAGTTCGCTGCCTGAGACTCCAGTGAAGTAGTCGTAGCTGTGAAGATGAAAGCTGGCAGCTGCTACAGTTTTTCTTTTTTTTTTCTTTTTCTTTTTTTTCTTTTTTTGGTGCCCTCTGCATTCATGACTCACCCACAACAACCTCACAGTTCATAAGACTTCTATTAAATTTTCAACACTCTGTTTTCCAGTGGCAGAGAACTCTTACTGGAGATCAGCCCCAGAGGTATGAATTATATATCTATAAATATACTCATACAGCAAAAAGCAGGGCAGCTTCAAGGCTAAAGTAGAAGACCTTTTATATCCCCAATGATCTTGGTAGTTTAAATAAATGCACAACTCTGTGAAAATAGTATATGGGCTAGATTTAAGAGCTAACTTTTAAGGAATATACATGCTGTGTTTGTTTCATGAAATGAGAAGGCCAAGCAGAGCATGGGGCTGCTTGGTACAAGGTTTGCCACCTTGCAGACCTCAGTTACAGAATCACAGAATCATTTAGGTTGGAAAAGAGTTTTCACAGTGCTGCTGCCAGTTTGCTCTTCAGTAATTTTTTTGCAATTGTACTGGTGATGGGCAAACTAATTTTGTATCTGTATCACTGTAGAGGAAACTATTTTATCTGTTTCCCTTCCATTTAATTCTTCTCAACAGAAGCTTTTAAAAAAACATATTTCTTTTTGGGAACCATCCATTCCCTGCTTGGGAGAGAAGGCACAAACATGGAAAGTCTTTGTGAAATCTTTGGATTTCTCAAGCAATCCTGACAGCATACCACTTAACACTGGTGCTCAGTAGCCAACAGAAAAATGAGGGGAAGAAACTTGTAACCACCAGGAAACAGTCCATACCATCCACAAACAAAGTCTCATACGAATATTTGTTTTGAAGTCAGGTCCCAAACTGTGTGGCAATCTTGTCATCTTGTTTTAAGCACAAAATAGTTTGGAAATTGAAACTGTAAGTTTTATTCAAGGCTGCAAGGCATGAATTTCGTGATTGAAAAGCTTAGAGACACTGTGAGAAAATCAAAGCTTCAGATAGTAATATGAAAATATGAAACCTGTCTCAAATGTATTTCCCTCCCCAATTGAAAACCCAAGGTTTTTCAGAGGTTCCTCCTTAGCTTTTTCCAGAGATCCAAATCTTTAAAGCACTTGCCTTTCACAGCAAACTTTCAGGATCCGACATTCATGTACAAAGAGACTTGACAATGGCGTCACACTTTGTCTTTTAAAGCTTTCAGAGCTTACCTTTAAAGAAACTTGGAGCCCTGGGCAAGAGACACTACTTCTCCATCAAAGGACCACTGGCTCTAGCAGCTTCCTGCTGTCTCAGCTGTCATTTTGTGAAAGATGGTCCCCCACTACATGCACACTTATCATCTGCCTGCCATCAGACTCCCTCTTGTGTTTCTTACAGGTAGAAATGTAGTAGCAGTAACACAGTTGTTTGAAGGTATGGTATGAAAATTTGCACTTGCTCCCCACCATAGATATTTGTGATCATGTTTCTCACACATTTCTGGGAGCTTATCAGAATTTACATTTGCTGTCATCCTTAAATAACACATTTCTTTTAGACTGAGTGGCATTTTTATCATGTCATTTTAAAGGATGTTTTAACTCCTCTATAAATCACATACCCTGAGAAGTATTCATTGTGCATGCATGCTATTAGACATATAACTTCTAGCTTACTGTGAGTTTTGCATAGATGCCTCATATACCAATAAAACAGAGGCCACATTTGACACTTAGAGTGCTTTTTCTGAGTTACCTTCTCCCACATAGCTTTTTTTTCAGTCTCACAGCTTCTCCCATTACAGACAGAAAGAAAAATCAAACATTCAAAGCATCACTACCACCCTTAAAGCCATCTACCTGTTACTCCCCCTGAAGTATTTTGTCTTAAGTAAATGTAACAAATGAATTCCTTAATGGAGAAGTGATTCCTAATGAAGGACCTTTCTTTACTGTACACGCAGACATAATATGGCTCATTGGACACTTTGGAATAAAAATAGAGATGAGATTAAATAACTGTAGAGGAAGTCACAGTTAAACAAACCTTACTGGTATGAAAGTTATGAGACTAAAACTCCTTAAATTTCATTCCTGATTCTGTCCTATTGTCTTCCATACACCAGACTTGCTAGAATCAAAAAGTTCTGATCTGCTCTCCATTGCTTATGTGAAGCTTCACTTACCCTAGCAACTCAATCAAATTTCCTTGACATTTCTGGAAGACCATGATGGTTTTATAGTTGCATTAGTCTTGATGATTGACTCAAGTCCTCAACAGCAACAAAAAAAAATGTAGAACTATTACCTGCTTTTAAGGCAAGGCTTACTGGGGTGAAAGAAAGTTTTTCATATTAAATGTGAGATGTTTCGGATTCCTCCAAGGAAATTAATTGCAAATAGAACCAAAAGAATTCCCATTTGGAAGAAAACTGCCTAAAATGTTGCCCCAGTGGGTGGCAGATGAACTGCACACTGATGTCATGTGCTAGGATAATAGATTTTAATAACAAAGGCACTTCAAAGCTTTAGATGAATGATTAAAAGCTACCAAACTGCTTTTTTTTCCAATTGGATGTCACAGATGGTGCATGAACTTCACAGATGAATAATGTTGTTTGACAGCAAAACACTGATCTTTAAAAAAATCACTTACAGGGACACTATCTATCTCTGGCTTTCTGGAACTTAAATTCCCCATGCATGCAACCTGATTTAATGTGCACTTAAATTCTATTATTTTTATTCATTTTTTTTCAGACTCACAGATGATATTTCCCTCTGAGGTATACTCTGAGTTTATCCTGAAACCACCTGTTTGCATAGATTATGTATGCCTTATTCTAAACATGGATAGGGCTTCCGGACACATCTAAATCATATTACATGCTCCAGTTTCTACATTGCACAGAAAACAGCTCAGATGCACGAACACAAAATGCCATGTAGCCACTTGGCAGACTAGACTTTTTGCTTTTTCCATAATTTTTTGATTGATAGACATATAATACTTATTTCTTCTTTGTCTCTTCAGTAAGAGAAGTGGTATGAACATGCTGAGGAAGCTCAGAAAACTAAAATGCATATTCAAATTGGCCCTTTGTATCTTAATTTAAAAATCACTTTGCATGAAAGTATGTTAAGAGACTATGTAAAGTGTCACATTCCATATTTTGGCCTCATTTCTACCCTTGTACCTGTGAGTTAGATCTGACTGCTTCAATTGATCAAACTGTGTCAGCACTTAGTTTCTCATTAAGGAAAAGAATAAGCCACACTGCTAGTTCTCCTATCCAGATTTAATCAAACTGTTAAGTACTTTTTTCATTATATTGCTATCTTCAATATGTGATTTGTTCAAATATATTGCTCTCCAAATATATTTAGAATGGATTCTGATTTTATTCTTTATAAAAATCCCCTGGACGTTTCTGGCAGTATTCAATGGGAAGGAAATAAGGTCGTGTAATACATAGTGCAGAGAGAAGAGATCAAAATTTTGACCCTATTGTCATTCAGCATCATAACAATGCCAGACCGTTCATTAGCAATTATTAATACATAAGTAAAAGACAGAGTTATTTATTTAGAATCTAAAACACCTTTTGCATCTCTTTCCTTAAGCAACAGTGAATATAAATTAAAATTTTCCTATGCATTAGGAATACTCCATAGTGCATTGCACTCCTTCCAACAGACTACTCATGGTGTCAGACAAAATCTTCCATTTATACTTAAATCAACTAGCTTAAATGGCTAACCAAAGAAAAATGAGCAAGGGAAAATTTATAAACTAACTTTCAAAACCAATATGGCATGCCCTAAAATCTGTCAGCAACCTGTATGTTAGCAGAAGACTATATAATCTGAACTCAGTAAATTAAAGAAATTAATTATGCCTCCACATCAGAGTAAAACACTGGAGTGTTAATTACTCATAGGCTCAAAAGCAAAAATACAGTCATATTACAATGTATAGACAAATCAAAACTACTACACTAAAAGTAACAATATTGCTGCACAGAAACCAAATCTTAGAAATGACACCCTGTTTTTCTCGCTTCGGCTTATACTGTGGTAAAGTATAGAAGTCATAGCTGTAGCTTAGTTATACTTCGGGAGTAGGCTATAAGCCTGCTTTATGTTTAGTCCTCTGTAGGCACCTAGCCACCATGCTAGGAAAAAGTGGCACTTTAGCATTGTACAGTAGCACAGCTATCTGAGTATCATGAAGCAACAGCAGGTGTGAAAACTTCTGCAATGCAGTTTCAAGCACTAATTTGGGTCATCAGAGTGGTTATTTAGTTATATCATCAATCACAATTAAGTCTATCTTAATTTTTGATCAAATTATACTAAAAGAATATCAAGAAGAACAGAAGATCAAGATGATACGGCATTGGCAGCCCAAGAAGATGAAAGGCAAAGGGCATGTCTAATCTAGAACAGAATGGTAAAGAAAGCTTAAAAAGAAATGAACAAGCTTTGAGTAGAGCTCTGTACCTTCATGGACCCCCAGTAAGTATTTGGTTCTTATTTCATCCCTCACTTTCATGAACCGTCCCACAATTTAAAAACCAGGCAACAATCAAAAAGAAACGGATGAATGGGAAAGGCCTTAAGGAAAGGCCTAAGAAACAGCTACAGAAGGAAAGCAGGCTTGAATGGCAGAGAAGAAATAACAATGTTTTCTTAAATGAAAAGAATCAGAGGGGGAAAAAATGGTAAGATGAACAGTAAAATCCCTCTAAGAGAATATTGCTGTATGGAGGTCTGAAATAGTTCATTTTAACAGTCTTGTAACCAATTGCTTAGGAAAGATCACTGCCAAAAATTGGTGTCCACAGAGTCACTTGAGAGTATCTTCAAAAGCAAAAATTTGGGTCCCAAAAACTTCAGAGCATTTCATTGTACGAACCTAGCATAGGCTAGAAGAGAAAGGAAATGGGACATGCAGTTCATCAATGCCAGAAGCAGGGTGGGAGGGAAGAATCAAAGGAACGCCCAGGAAAGTATGATGGTAGTGTAGCTGGGCAGCAAATCTGATCCCTGACACTTTTTGTAATGCCCAAATCCTTGTACTGCCCTTGAGTTAAGTGAATTGAAAATGGTGCATTGTATCAGTAAAATGTACTAATCTTCTTTTTTTTCTCTTTTCCATCCCAGGAGGTGAATTAGTTATCCCTCTACTTGTAGAAGACCCTTTAGATATCCCTCCTATTGCTACTCGTGCACCTTTCATTACACTTCCCCCTACCTTTCGCCCCCTCCTCACCATTATTGAGACCACCAAAGATTCCCTGTCCATGACCTCTGAGGCGGGGTTACCTTGCTTGTCGGACCAAGGCAGCGATGGTTGTGATGATGATGGCTTGGTGATATCTGGGTATGGCTCAGGGGAAACCTTTGACTCTAACCTACCCCCTACTGATGATGAAGATTTTTACACCACCTTCTCCTTGGTAACAGATAAGAGTCTTTCCACTTCAATCTTCGAAGGTGGCTACAAAGCACACGCACCCAAGTGGGAATCCAAGGACTTTAGACCTAACAAAGTCTCCGAAACTGGTAGGACTACTACCACGTCTTTGTCCCCTGAGCTGATCCGCTCCACAGCTTCGTCCTCGACTGGGATGGTGCCCAAATTGCCAGCCGGCAAAATGAATAACCGTGAGCTCAAACCCCAGCCTGACATAGTCTTGCTTCCGTTGCCCACTGCCTATGAGCTAGACAGCACAAAGCTGAAGAGCCCGCTAATCACTTCCCCCATGTTCCGTAATGTGCCCACAGCAAACCCCACGGAGCCGGGAATCAGACGGGTTCCGGGGGCCTCAGAGGTGGTCCGCGAGTCGAGCAGCACAACGGGGATGGTCGTCGGCATTGTGGCTGCTGCCGCCCTCTGCATCCTCATCCTCCTGTACGCCATGTACAAGTACAGGAACAGGGACGAAGGGTCCTATCAGGTGGACGAGACGCGGAACTACATCAGCAACTCAGCCCAGAGCAACGGCACGCTCGTGAAGGAGAAGCAGCAGAGCTCAAAGAGCGGCCACAAGAAACAGAAAAACAAGGACAAAGAGTATTATGTGTAAAAAAAGAATACTTATTTATATATAAATATATAAATACTTAATGAGATTTAACTGAAATATCAGAACCATTGCAGCGAACGAGATTGGGAGTTATCGTTTGTGGGAAAAAGTATTGGGAAAAAAAAATCAGCAGTGACTGTTAATGTCTCAGTCATCACTTGGAGTCAGCAAACTCTGCCCTAATGTATTATAAAGCACACTTAGCGTTCTGGAGATGGCGCATACAGCTCTGCCCTGTTAGTGAACTTGGACGTCTCCAAATCTCCTCCTCCGCTGAACTTTCTGCAAAGGTAGAAGACTTCATGGCTTACTTGTTTCATATCTCCAAGTGAGTCTTTAACAATGTTCGTGATCCCTGACTGTATCGATAATTTTTCAGTTTACTTATTTAAAAAAAAAAAAAAAAAAGGAAAGAAAAAGAAAAAAATGCAAACATTATTAAACAACAAAAAATATCAAACAAACTGATCTGGCCGTGTCCAGCATACATATAATTTTTCAAGATTGGAGGAGGGGAATAAATGATTTTGGAGATTGTTGGATTTTGGTTTGGTTTGGTTTGGTTTCTTGGGTTGCTTTTTTTATTATTATTATTTTATTTACTTTTGGGTGTGGGAGGAAAGGGTGGAGAGGAACATTTTGGGGAGAGGGAGCGTGAACCAGGACATGAGTTGAGAAGAAATCTCGGAAAAAAAATCCATAATAAATAAAGAGAGACTATTGCCATATATGAACTCAAAATCTACCCATGGTGTTTACTCTGCATATCTGGTTGTGTTGTCTCTAGAATCCGTCGTCTTGCAGTAAGTTGCTAACAACGCAGTGAAAGTGTGTGATGGGTGGTGATGAAGAAAATTGTCATGGAAAGCTGGTCCCCTTGGATCTGGCTCCAGTATTTACAACTGAACTGCAGAATGGATGGGTTTGGGTCTGTTCTGATCAGAATCATTGGCTTTATTTGAAAATATCACTTAGTATGCATTAGCACAGCCAAACTATGGTTAAAGGGATTTGAAGATTCAAATAAGAATGCTTAAAAATCGTTAGCCATTCTGAGCTGAATATACCATGCAAAAATAAAGGAGCCTTCCTCCGGGTTCTGGTTCTGTGACTGACTGCAATGCATGCAAAAAAAATAATAATAAATCAGTTTAATAAAGATATCAGAAAGACACCACTGGAGTTCAACTTGTGACAAGACCCATAAAATGTCAGAAAAGCTAAACAGTTGTAAAAGAATGCAAAAATGCATAGTGGTTTTTTTTTGACATGAAACTGTTTTTCATATGTAATATTTTAATTTTGTAGCTTGACATTTCAGATCATCTCTGTCTTTCCATTTGCCCTATTCTCCCTTTTCCTTCTCTTTTATATAAAAGAAAATAAAGCTGCTGTGACACACAAAATAATAAAGAAAAAGGAATTTAATAATATAATATATATATATACACACAGATATATTTATCATGGTATGTTTGATGGGACGACTGGAACAGAAGTTCTGTTATGGTCTTAATGTGGAATGAGAATGTTCTTGAAGAACAAAGTAAAAAGAAACAGACAACAAAATCAAACAGAATGTGAAGAGAGTGTGTGTGTTTTAGCTTTGTCACAGTTTCCTGTGTCAAAAAAAAAAAAAAATCTGAAATTTTGTTTACATATTTTACTACTATTTTTTTTGCTAGTATAATTTCTATATGGATACCCTGAAGGTGTATATACTGTTTTATGGTTAAATTGGAAACGTCTTTTGTTTTTATTTAACTGACTTAATTTGGTTGTTTGGTTTCTACATTTTCCCAGTTACTGTGAAAAGGATTATCTTACTGTACAGAACAATAGCCAGGTGGTTTGAAGGCCATGCCTGTCATGTGCAAAA
>VXAA01002652.1:14871-75935 GCA_013399115.1 Anseranas semipalmata | reverse complement strand
AATGAGGGAGAGAGAGACAGAGAAAACAACAAAAACCAAGATGGATTGAGAACTCTGGAAGATCAGAAATGTACACTTTTTCTGTATACAGATGAAAACTAATCAGCTGTTTAGGTTTAGAAATCTACTCTTGCTGGTGTTTATAAGTCGCATGAATATTTGACTTTGAAGAAGTGTCATCAAATACACACACGCACATGGGAACTTAAATTCAAAAAAAACAGCCTTCTCAAACATTTAGAGAAGACGCTTACATGTTAACAAATATTTTCAGTGTATGTATGTGTGCGTGTGTGTGGTGCGTGTGCGTGAGAGGTTGAGCTTTTTTTTCCTTTTTTATTTTTTATACTAAAAAGAAAAAAAAAAGACAGGTTTTAAAAAGGTATGAAAGCACGATTTTAGATGACTTAACTGGCCGAAACTATATAAAGTTGATTATATCTTGATGTCTGTAAAAGATTGCTGTTCTTGGAGTCTTGGAGTCTTGTGAAATGATTTCCTGCTTTCTTTCTTCCTTTCCTTTTTGCTTTCCTTTTTTAAGTTAAGGGAAAAAAAATACTCTTTCCTTTTTTTGTGTAAGTTTCTATTGGACAGTTTTTGGGAACATGTGCATTTCTGTATGTGGGCTTCTACCATATCCCTGTTGCTTTATGGACAACCTTAAGAATTTTTATTTGAGTTATTGTGATGTTATTGCTTTTTTTCGCCCTTCTTTTTCTTCTTCCTTTTTGATTCTTTTTCTTTTCTTATTCGCATTTTGTTTAAAGATATGCTTAGCAATAAAATGTTCTTCCCAAAGCCCTGGATGTCGCTGGGTTTTTATTTCCTAAATACTTAAGGGAAGTTCCAACCCTTTAAAGGTTAAAAATAGTCTCTGAAACAAGTATCCCACATGAGTATCTAACCGCTAGATTACAAAATCATGTTCATGTTTGTTATTCCTTCTTTAGTCCAATGAATCTTAATTCTTTCCTTTGCAGGGACAGAAATTCAACTTGAGAGTGGGCCCTACCTCATACCACTCCCAAACCCTTGCTTCCCAAGACCACCTCAGTGGATAAAAGAAAGAATAGTTCTCTGGAAGATGGGTTTCAGTGACTGCAGTTAAAAGACAGAATTATTGACAATTCAAAAAAAAAAAAAAATCCTTGCTCAGCATTTGAAAGCAAAACACAGCCATTTTAAGAGGAGGCTGTAGATCTGGATCTTTAGGGCAAAAATGGTCTGCTTTCCAGCAGAATAGTGCAAGGTATTTAAGGCATTGGATTTGGTACTGAGCCCATCCTCAGTATTTCCCTTTTGGCTAGCTATTTGCAGCTGCTTACCTAGGACACTGACTTATCATTTCCTTCCTAATATGCTTCTGACTCTTCACCCTCTACCTGAGAAACATAGGTTATTTGGGTGCCATGGATCAGACTTAGGTACCTAAAGTAGATGGTCTGAGTGCTCACTTCCTTCCATGTAGGCACTGAAGATCCCAAAGCCCCTGTCACAGCTGCTGTATGCCCCTTGTAGTCCTACTGGTCATTATAATCTATTATGATTCTGCCTCAATGCAAAATTGCCAAAAACCTGTCTTCAGCAAATTATGCAAAACTTCAGTTCACAATAGTAGTTTTTTTCAAATTGGATATTCCCAACCTACCTGCAGGATTTGACTTTTTGGAGGTATTTGGAGGGCAGCTAAACCAGTGCTTCACAGCCCTTTCTTTTTTCAACCAAGAAGAACAAAAATTTTCTTCTTTTTCTTTTTCTTTTCTTCTTCTTTTTTTTTTTTTTTCCCACTAGTGACAATCTGCAGGTCTTTTGAGCAATGTTTTCCACAGGCTGCATTTTACAACCAAATTAGAATCATGATAAACTGATTGTTCAGTTATTTACTGTGGTTTCCTCCATTTTTTTGCTCACGTATTTGCATGGGTTAGAAGATGCATGTGTATGTAAATATGGGATTTTTTTATTTATTTCTTTTTTGTTCCATTTAGCTGCTTTCAGTTCCTTTGTGAATCATATTCTAACACCTTACAGATCCCTCACAAGGCTCTAAAACAAAGGTTCTGGTCTAAACTCCTCTCCACACCTGTTCTTCTCCCAAAATCATGTCATTCCTGGGTGATGACTGGTACCTAATATTCACAGTAGTGGAACAATCAGGTGGCATGTGGAACATCTAGGTCTGAACTTAACAGTCTCTTCTTATCATGCAGAAATTTCTCTTATCACCAAGTAGTGGGTGTTCTGAGAAAATTATTTATTTTTTATCAATGCTTTTCTTGAAACTTCATATGATTATGAAATGTTATGTGAAGCAAGAAATTTCAGCCTGAAGTACCCTAACCCTGTGGCTATAGCCGCTCTTTTTTATTTTTTCCGTCACATAATGACCATTTTATTACTTAGGCAAATGAAAGTGTCAGAAAGAAGGCTTCATTTTTTCCTCAATGCTTATGCTTATTGCATGATTTTGGATGATCACATAATCACAGAATTGTTGAGGCTGAAAGGGACCTCTGGAAATCATCTACTCCAGGCTCCACTTCCCCAAAGCATGGTCAGCTAGAATGGGTTGCACAGGACCATGTCTAGGTGTGTTTTGAATATCACTACAGACTCCACAACCTCTCTGTGCAACCTCTTCCATTGTGGTGACCATCCTCATAGAAAACAGGTTTCTTTGTTTTGTTCATGTGGATTGTGTTTTGATTTGTGCCCATTGCCTCCCATCCTTTTGCTGGGCATCACAGAGGAGAGCCTGGCTCTGTCTTCTTTACAACCTCCCATGTGCTATTTATACACCATTAATAAAGGTCCCCTCCTTGAACCTTCTCTTCTCCAGGCTGAACAGTCCCAGCTCTATCAGCCTCTCCTTGTACAACAGATGCTCCAGTTCCTTATTATCTTTGTGACCCTTTGCTGGACTTGCTCCCTGGATGAGCTCAGAGAGCGCATTTGCCCTGGTTGCAATGAAGTATTGCAAAACCAGGGGTGTCATTATAAATGCAGGAGGTTGAGGTGGGAGGTCTTGGCTGACTGAGTCTTAGTCCTCATTGGTGAAAGTTTCCCAGTAGCAACATCTGTTGTGTCATATCAAAATTAATTACTTAATTAATTAATTAAAACATTATCTAATTTAGTAGAACACTGCATCAGATAAAGCAAACTACCTCACTCTGGTTTCTCCTCAGATCATGTATGTTGCACAGTGCAATATGTTCTCTCTGTCTCCAAATGTTCCTGATAACCTCTGTTCCCTAGAGAGCCTATTCACATTGTCTTTCACTGACATGCATGAGCATGTTGTTTCCTTACATTCATTTGAAGCAGACAAAATAAATAAATAAATAAATAAATGTGCGATTCCAAGCCCTGTACAAAACCAACAGAAGCACAAACCTGTACTCCTGCCGCCAACCACAACTTGAAGTCATTCAACAAGAGTTTTCATCTACCACTCTATGCATCTCTTTCGTCCACCTGTTCACAGAAGACAAATGAGCAACTTCCATGTGGAGCTGGTGAAATCCCGAGCAAGCAGCTGGGAAACATGAATGCTTTTCTGCAGTGGTTTGTAAGCCAGGCACTATGCCTAACAGCTTTGGCTGGAGGACATGGAAAATTAAGCTCACTGGAAAAGATTTTTAATAAAATATTGATATATTTAATAATGCTGCCAAGGACTTTGGAACATGATGAAAACATTCACTTGAATTTCAAGAGTAGTTACATAA
Organism: Anseranas semipalmata; assembly: GCA_013399115.1. NCBI lineage: Eukaryota > Metazoa > Chordata > Aves > Anseriformes > Anseranatidae > Anseranas > Anseranas semipalmata. The sequence goes on along the minus strand of VXAA01002652.1, from coordinate 72,204 downwards.
AGTGTTAAAATACTGGACCACAAAGTGGGACTGAATCACACCATGAAAACAAAAGTGGAAACAGGAGAAATGAAGGTTCTGAAAACCATCAGTAATGATATCCAAATGATTTCCTCAGTTCAGATAGTTCTTCACAATTCTCAGTCATATAGCTTGGCACAATAATTTACAGGCAGTATAACCATGTTGTGGTAGCAACAAGTCTTCAGTAGAGCGACAGAAAGCGGCAAATGGGAGGATCGTTCACAGGGTGATCAGGAACCCACTTCTGAGGAACAGTTTCCAAGGGCTATTTGTAAGAGCAAATGAAAAGGGAGAGACAGAGTGCACATGCAGCATGCAGCCAGGCACCTGCTAAAGCAGCAGGTGAAAATGGGATTTTGATTTCCAAAGCCAAGAATGCAAGAGCTGAGAAATGCCAGCACTAATAGTGTTTATGTAACTCAAATCAAGCCCTCTTGTCCATCTGCATTATAAACTAGAGTTTACTTGCACCACTGTTTTCTCCCTCAGAATCCCAACCCCAGCATAAAAACAGGACTCTGTCAGTAAGGGCTGTTTGGACTCTCTAAGTATTTGATCCCTGCCACTTCTGCTGCATCATGTAATGCTTGATGATTTATTCATTCCTGCCTGTTCCCTGAGTCACAAACATTAATTTACATCCACAGTTCCCTTGTGAGCTGATGCTAGTATCTCCTCTCTGCAAGGATGGAAACTAAGACAAAGAGACTTGCCTGTGGTTATATTGAAAATCCATGGCTGTAACAGGATTAGCCCTCAAAGCTTCCGGACTCCCCCTCTCTTTACTCATGCCTCCAAAATACACTGTGGTGCAGTCAGAGGTAGAATACATCCAGTCCTCACATTAACCTAAGCTTCTCTAAATCAAGACTTGTCTGTCAGTTTTCAAAGACTTAGAGAAATAACAGAAATACAGGAGCTTCTAACAAGATAATAAAACCCTTTCAAAATAAGAAAGAACAATTTTAAAATGGAAAGTATTGGTTTACCAACTGCTTCTTAAAAATGTCCCCTATTTTTATACGAACTGGTAAAACCATGTGCACGTGCATTCATTTGAATAGCCAAAGCAATCTCTATTCTGCCAGAATATTTCTTTAATAATTCTTTACTGGCTGCAGAAAATCACTGCCTCAGTCTGTAATATTTCACTATAAACAAGTTTTTATACCAATTATGATAACATCAATGACAACACAATTTTATTACATCTAATTATAGGAACTAAGACTAAATGCGATACTACAGCCCTTCAACTCCTAGGTCAGTGGGAGTTGAGGTTATTATTATCTTTCCCAATCTGCACTGAAGTGCATAGTGTTGCCAAGATTTTAGCTAACAAAGATCTTGTTATCTGGATAAATTGAGTAATAGCTATTACAAACATTCAGAACCTAATGCTACTTCCTTTGAAGCTGATGGCAAAGCTTCCCTTAGAATAAACAGAGCATGTTCCCATTTCAAAATCCTCTGAAAGTTTTGCTTTTAAAACACTATGGACTTTTTTTTCCTTTGCCTTATGTCATTCACTAATTTTTAAAAATATTAGCCACATCACAATCAGGAAGAAAAAATATGATGTTAGGCATTGTAAAGGCTTACTCAGTAACAAGGGAAATTTTGGAGGGCTGCTTCTACTCCCTCAAAGCCTTGCTAAGGGCCTTTGCACTAAACATACTGGGCTATTGTACTTAACATACACATACAGGGTGAATACACCAGACATAATACTTTACTATTTAGCACTGTGACGTACTGCAGCTTGAGCACTTACCACTGAACTCAATAAATGTTTTGCCACTGCTTTCAGAGAGCATTGGAGCAGCACTTCAATGAATCTCAGCAGTGCAATGACTGCAGAACAAACTCACCACCAAAAGATGTGAAGAAAAAGTATGTGCAATTTTGAGCCAGTGGTCACTATTCAGTTGGTTACTTTAAGTGAAAAGCTTTAAACAGGTGACCAGATGAACTCTTCAACCCTTTTGTCCCTTTCCATGTCAGTCATCATAGTATCACCTTCCAAATGATTCTTTTATTTCTGTCAGAGACATTGCACTTCAGCTGTCCCTTCCGGATTTTACCACAGCAATCCCATGCCTGGACTTCCTCACATAAATTAAAGGATACATACTTTCCATCACAAATTTCCCAACCAATAGCATGACAATGTATCCCATATGCTAAGGGTCATTTGACACAATGCCGCCTGTGCAGTTACATCTCACAGCTTCGTTTAAGCTAAAATTCTTACAAGTCCTTTCCAAACAATACAAAACAGAACTAGAGATGCTTGTTCCAAAAACACAATATAGAGCTAGGCCTAAATGTGAAACATGGATGCAAAATGGTTGTTTTGCCCCACTTAGAGCAGTTCCCATCTAGGTTAATGCTTTTGCTGTCATGTTCAGCACTGCCATTTGTATAACTGCGAGGTGAACTCAAATCCCAGTTCCAAGCCTTGAAGCACTCAAAACCAAATACATAACTAGTTTCTACAACACAAATTCATTTGTGTTATTTGTAATGACATTTATATGGTAACATTTGTGCTAAAGAGCCTTAACACACCTCAAGCTATAGGCTGGTAAGAGAATGCGAGTTACTGACTTTTCTCAATGATCACTCTAGAAAAAAAAAAAAAAAAAAAGAGGAAAAAAACATACTATGCAGCAAGACTCTTATCCCAACCCACATTGTCCACTTGTCACGGGCGGCAATGGGCTTTAACTTACATGGCAAGCAACCGTGAGCTGAGTTAAAGCCTGGTATCTAATAGCCATTCATACACCCAGCCAAGAAAGATTTCACAAGCTAACTGACCAATGAACAAAGTTTATAGAACAATTTTTATCTTTATTCAGGAGATTTCTGAACTATAGATAGTAGTCCCAGTTTCATTTCTGCCTCACAGTTTAGGTCAGAAAAGTACAAGTGCTAGACCAGAAGCATCAGTCAGGTATTATGTTTCTGTACTGGCGTACGATATCCGCAGGTGCTACAGGAGATGGCTGAAGTGTCTTTAGGCACCAGGACTGAAATAGTAGAGGGGTAAATGCTGGGTTGAAGACTATCAGAATAAAAGGAAAAATCGCAGTTCTTTGCATGTGGCCCAGCCTTGAATAGCAGGGGGGCTGCAGTACATCAATGATCTTCTTTAACTGAGTCTTTTGATTGAGAGGTGCAAATATGATGTAGTGATACAACCTGAAACCACACTACCCATTTCTGGATGTAGGATGTGCTCCTGCTCTCAACCATTCATAAGCGTCATTCAGTCTTCAATCAGGGCAACAAATCAAATAAGTTTCAGCACTTCATTGCCTCTGCATTTCTGATCCATAGTCCTTTGTCTGCAGTGCAGACAACAATGAAGACAATGCAGCAACCAGGGGACAATAGCCACAAAAACATTCAGCTCAGAGGCTTTTTAAGCACAGAGATGTGGAAATACATCCTCCCACAAAGCACAGGCTCACATATATGGCTACTTAAAAAAATAAAAATAAATAGTCTTATCCCTAGTGAAACATTATTGAAGTAGAGGGCATGCCACTAGGGAAGCATCAGCCCAAGCATTACTCTATGGTCTGATTTTTCTTTTGTCTTGGGCCTTGCTGGCAACAATAAAAATCCAAATTAAAAGGATCTTATTAGTGAAGCAAGGATCTGGCAGACTGTGCAGATGAAGTGCACATCAGTGTTGGGGAGGAGGGAAGAGTCTGAAACCCTCTAACGCACAGAGTAAACATAGATATATGAGTTTTATGCTAAGAACATTTCTGCTTCTGTGCAGTTATCTCTCACTGCCAGAATAGCCCTAAGGATTAAGATGGTTTATTGGGATCAAATGCCTTGGAGATTTATTATAGTGCTGACTGTTTACTCATTCGCATTAAAATACAGAACTATGCTTAGATCCCTGTATGTGCATCTCTCAATCACAAATTCTTTTCCATTTCCTAAACGGGTTAGCCTGGATTCCCAGCCTATCCTATTTTCCATGTCCAAGATAAATCTCCAAAGACATCTTGCTATGGCTGTGTAGCCTTTAAAGCATTGTCAGCAGTCAGATATCAGCACTTGCTGCCAGAGATTAGCACCAAACTTTTGCTATAGGGTTGTTTAGCAGGAATGGATAGTGACAAATGGGTTAGAGACTGAATGATCTCATGGTTAAAGTAGCTGAGGGTTGAGAGGGAAGGAAATCTGGTGTCTTACCCTAGAACATACTTTTCTGAGAGAATGTCAACTGTGCCCTTAGAGGTATGAGACTTTGAGGTTATTTAGCACAGATTTTTCTTTAAGTTGTCTGATGTATAAAAATAGGTACATCTAACCAAGAGGATGGGGGCAAAAAAAATCTCCTCCCTCCCTTCCCCCCGGCCCCCCAAAAAATTCCAAGCCAGCCTCTTGCTGTCAGCAATTAAAGTTCCCTTTAAAACGAGATGAGGTTCAGCCATTTTGCTGGTCTCAGTGTCACAATGTCTATTATGTTCTTCCTGTGTATATGCTCTTGTGAGCTCCTGCTCTTGTGAGCATAACAGGCACAGCCTAGGATCCCCCACAACTAAATAATACCCTATAGAGCACAATCTGATAAGTATGGTCGAACACAGATGAACTGACACTGTTTTGTCCTGTCCTATCCTGTCCCATCACTGGGCACCACTGAAAAGAGCCTGGCTCTGTCATCTTTCACCTTCCCTGTAGGTATTTGATTCATCGATGAGATCGCTCCTGAGCCTTCTCTTCTCCAGGCTGAACAGTCCCAGCTCTCTCAGACTTTCCTCATAGGAGAGATGCTCCAGTTGCTTGGTTGTCCCTTCATGGCCCTTTGTTGGACTCTCCCCAGTAGCTCTGTGTCTCTTTTGTACTGAGGAGCCCAGAGCTGGACAAAGGACTCCAGGTGTGGCCTCACCAGTGCTGAGTGAAGGGGAAGGATCACCTCCCTCAACCTACTGGCAATACTTTGCCTAATGCAGCCCAGGATACCATTGGCCCTCTTTGCAGAAAGGGCACACTGCTGACTTGTGTTCAATTTGGTGTCCACCGGGACCCCAGGTCCTTTTCTGCAGAGCTGCTTCCCAGCTGGGTGGCCCCCAGCATGTACTGGGGCCTGGGGTTGTTCCTCCTGAAGGGCAAGACGTTTAGGGTGCTGTTGATATGGTTTTGTTGCTGACCTGTTATTCTGTTATCTGGTCTCAACTCTCTAGATTAGTCTGCATTTTATCCAGCAACTATGTGATGTAAAAGTCATCTCTAGGCCAGGAACCAGAGATTAGGTCCTCTCACAGCCATTGTAGTGTCCTGAAAGAAATTAGCTTTGTAACCCTATTATTTTTTGCACTCTTTTCTCCACAGTAGTTCTGCTTCCGAAGGATGGAAAACTTCTCTCCCTGTGTAGTCTATAGTTCAGTGGCTCAAGTGTGAGGAGTCTGGGTTTGTATGTCCCTCAAGAAACAACAGAATTCAGCAGTCTGCTAAATCCTAAACTAATCATTGCAGGGTCTGCCTTGGTGCTTCAGTTTCTTGCCTATAAATTGGGGGATTTGTGTGGAAATTAACTTAACAACTCTCAAGAATCTCAGTTACATATGCAGAAGTCAACAAATACAAGCAGAAGGAGCTTGTCAGGAAGGGGGAGAGGGAAGGAGGAGAGGCACAGAGCTTCAGGGCCCTCAGAGGAGAGGGCAGCAGAGTTTGGGCTGCAGATCCCCAGAACAGCTCGTCCCAGCCTGAATCCAAGGGGCCCACAGGGAAGAGGCCAGGGATGTGTATTGCAAGCTGCGTAAACTGATCTGTATCAACACCTCCACAGCAGGACCTCATCTCTGTTTAACCTAACAACCCTGTGAAGGTTGGAATGAACTGGCCATCCACACCTCCATGCTAGATAAAGGCAGGGTTAAGGTTCAGGTTAATAATGAAATCCAGTCTGAATGTGCTTCAGGTGCCAGCAAAACACAAGCTGTTCCATCTTATAAGTTTTCCACCTTATCAAATACAACATAAGAGGGAAATCAGATCCTGGTACTACGGGGCCCTCAGTGGACTCAAGAACAGGTTTAAATACAGGACTTTTCCTCAACATCTTCCGAAGTAAAGCAAGTTTGGTGTGAAGTTTTTCTAAATAATGCCTTATGATTTGCTGCAGGAAAAACAGAGGTCTTTCAAATGAAGTACCTGAGGTGATTAGGGAAGCACAATGTAATTTGTCTAAGCAGAATTTAGTCTAGGCACTGAGTTAAATAGTTCTGCAGTTAACAAATGTGCCTTCAGAATTTTAATAGATGTTTTTGTCTGGATCTCAAGTCTCAGAGCTCAGCCAAAGACAATGTAATAGGGAGGTGGTTGGGGTTTTTTGGTTTTTGTTTGTTTTCAAGCATAGACACTGGACTGGTGAAAGGATGAGGGGTAGCAGGGCTAAATGGGACAAAATTTTTGTGATCAAGTGCTGGTTGCAGCTCACTGTGTCAGGGCTGCTCAGCCTGCCAGGTCATTAGTATTCACCTAATGTAAATAACATGTTTCTTTTGCACCACGTAGAGTGAACAGGGACCCAAACACTGGCCATGCAGCTGAGCTGTGGACATGTGCAAAGACACCCATGTGCGCGGTCATAAGCCACAGCGATGCCCAAGGCACACAGCTACACATACACACACGTGTGTGCATGCACACACAGACACATGCAACACACACACAGACACAGACACACACACACAGACACAGCCTTCTCGCCCTCCCCAAGTGCTGTACCGCTGGCTGTGTAAGCCTAGCCACACTGCTTAGCAACAGGAGTCTCTGCTGCCCAATTCGGTGGTGGGCTGGAGTGACTTGCACAGAGACACTCAGAGGTGCTAATTTGCAAGAGGTGCTAATTTGCATCAGAAACTATTACTGTCCAGTCCAATTAAGAATAACCTTTTGTCTACTGGTTTATTCATTAAAATAGGAGAGCAGGAGGGAAGAGGAAAGAAGAGCTGCTTGTTTTCCAGGGGTGTATGTGGTAGGGGAGAGGTAAAAAGGGCTAATGTGGGATCATTGCTGAACTGTGACTAGCTATAATGAAAAGGAAGTGGAAGAGTAAGTGTAGCAGAACCACATTAAAATACATGACAATAGTCAAGTGAAATTGCACTGAGGTGGTGACGGATTAATATAATTTCATTTTTTCTTTCTCTTCTTTAAGTGAATTTAATGTCACTGAATGGTATCAGAGTAATAACCCTGGAGCCAAGACTCTTCTGGTTACTCCCAGTGTAAGCACAGCAGCACAGGCTGCACCGACTCCCACCTCTCCCTCCCACTTGCCCCCACCTGGCTCCCTAGGCCCCGCAGGGAGGGGACCATAACCTTCAATTTCCACCGCCCACATAGTCCTCATACTGACTACGCTCAAGCAAACAGCAAATGCTTGTAATCATTATGTTTGTGACACAGGGCAGTGCCAGCGAGCTGGGTTTCACCAAATCACATTCCCCAGCCTGCTGAAGGCTTATGAAGACTTTCCCAGACCTATTTCTTTAGCTTGGAATTTGTCAGTCTTCTCTTACAAAAGGCTTTTATGAATAAACATTTTTCAAGAGGATAGCAGCTCTGCAAAAGTATTCCCAAGAAGCTGCATGCCAAGACTGTCTGATCTGATTACTCTTAACAAGCCCACAGAAAGAACGGAGTTTTCTAATGTCTTTTGAGGAAGCTGGACCCAGGTGCTCAAGTTTTGTTTTCTGCTTTAGAGGTAAACATCTCAAACCTCAGCCAAAAGCCCAATTTGCTGAACAATTTTGTCATAAGTGTAACTATGCTGTCATTATCCTCTTGGTGCACTTATAATCAAAAGACCGTAAGCCCTTCAAAAAACCCCGTAGTCACTGATGTACTCTATATTTTTCTAACCAAGAAACCTTCATATTTCCCATGAAACTCAGAAAAATAGAAATCTGGCTGAACAAGCAAGTTTGTTACCAGGCTCCAAATTTCAGTTTGCAAACTTGGGCTCAGCCACACCAACAGTAGCAAGGAAGGTCTGCCATCAGAAAAGAATTGATCCACATAATCCAGTCCCAGCGATTATGATATGGAGCACCAGCTACAGGCACAAACCACAAGAGATAAAATTCACTTAAGAATTTCAAAGTGTTTGAGAAAAGAGGCTGGTATCATCACTGCTCTCATCTGACATATGAGGAAGCAGTGGCATTAAAAAAATAAAGGGGTTCATGCATTCCTGTAGTTAGGTAACACTAGAAGCAGGTCTAGACCCAGATCTGTGATCCACAGATTTTGTCCGTATCCTTTACTCCTAGATAAATATGCCATATTCATTTTTTATTAACTTTCATTTAGCAGATGCAGTTATTTTAAAATTAATATGAAGTAGATGAACATAATTCAGAGGATGGCACAGGTTTAACCAGGAAAAGCTGTTCATCATTAAATGTATACTTTACTTGAATACACATATACCTTTATTACTCATGAATTGATCATCAAAGGAGTGACAAGCTCATCTTTGCCTACTATATGACAGGCCAATTACTGAGAGAAAGGATTCGGGAAATAATTGGTAATAAAGACAAGCCTAAAAAGCTCCCAAGCTTTTGATAGATTATTTATTAACTGAAAGACAGCTAAAATGTAGATCAGTATCATTCACTGTGAATTATTCAGCATGCTTCAGAATTGTTTTGTTAGGACTAGGGTGTACTGCAAGTTCTAAGGTATCCACCAGATTTACCTGCCACTTCAGTTTCTGTGATTTATCAGATGCCATTGTTTTTAGGAGTTAGAATCTGGCTGCAAAGAGATGATTCATTGCAAATTAAATAGCTCGTGTCATGCTCATCAAATTAACACTGCTCAATACAACATTAGCTACTGGCAGCCATTGCGTTATCTTATTTTAACATAAACTGATATCCTCTGCATCTCCACACATCCTTTTTTATGCTGGGGGTCCTGGAGGGTCATAAATGGCCCTCCCTTTTCGGCAGTCCCAACCCCTACCGGGGAGCGCAGCACTGCCGGGAGGCTTGCACTGTCCACAGGAGCAGAGCATGGAGACACACCGCCTCCTGCGCCGCTGCACCACGGGCGAGCACGACTATCAGCTGTGGGCTGGCAAGCCACCCAAAACAGCTCGTTAATTAGGTTGCTTTCTCTACCTGGTCAGGTAAAAATGAGCAAATTACTATAACAGATGCCGCGTGCTTTCACATTAAACCTTTTTAGACTGGTTAACACTGCTTTTACATTATAATATCACCAGGCTCTAACAATTATTAAAGATTAACACTTGCTAAGGCCTTGGAAAGCATGAAAATGATTAAATTATCATAGGAAACATTGTAATTCTGCAGAATAAAATAAGTTTAACATTTTTATTTCATTTTATCTAATAAACTTGGACATGGACAAACCAGAGGAATAACACTTCACAGAAATGAAGTTTATCACTTTTTTAAAATGTTGTTTATATATGTATAGCAAATAATAAATCAAAACTTCTCACACAGCCAAACCTCGTATATAACTCATTAGCAACACTTGCTAGCAACAAGATTAAAGAGAGATGTGAAATTTCTTTTCTTTAGAAAACACTTTTCTGAACAATTTTTTTCTATAATATACGATTTACGTATGCATTTATACACTATATCCACTGGTTAGGTATTTCATATCCTTAATATACTTTAATCCATCCGTTAAAATTATATTCATATATCCTCCAAGAAAAAGTGGTTATGTTAAATTTTTCAAAATTCAGGCAGACTTCACTAATGATATATGAAAACACATGCAACACAGACATATCCTTTATCTGGAGATGTTCAAGGCCAGGTTGGATGGGGCTTTGAGCAACCTGGTCTATTGGAAGGTGTCCCTGCCCATGGCAGGGGGCTTGGAATTAAATGATCTTTAAGGTCCCTTCCAATCCAAACCATTCAATGATTCTATCATCTAGTTTGCAAACATTTTGAGCACATAACAGAAGTGCCAGGTTTAACTTCTGTCATTGCTCCGTTACAGGAGACCACGTTTCCTTCACGTATCAGAGTAAACCACCATATACTTATGTTCAAGATTCAAAGATTTTATAATTGCTTTAGAATCTAACAAAGTATTGGTAACAAAAGTTTTAATTGTCTTCCACCCTTCGTACTTTAACAAGTCTTCTGTAAGAAGTTCATAAACAATAACCTTCATCCTGCCACAGAGACCTGTCATAGTCTAAAGCCAGAAAGATGCATGAAGTCATCACTTTGGCCTTATCTGTATGTGTGCGTATACGTGTGTATACACACATACAAACACAGTACAGGTATCTGTATATAAAATGCTGTTCAAGTTCCCCTTCCAGTGCCCATTCATTTCAGCAGGACTAGAACAACTTCTCTAGAAAGGTGCCAGTCCTCATCTGAAGACTTGATGGAAGCTCTCTTTATGCCTGATTAGTCTGTCCTCAAGCTTAATTATGAGTCTTTTCCTATTTGAATATGCCTGGTCTTAAGTTCTCTCTCTTATTCACTGTTTCCCAGCATTCTCTAAAGCTTTTAAAAAAAAAGTCTGCACATGCTGATTCTGTAGCTTTTTCACTGCAGGATATTTTCTCTTATTTCCAAACCTATTTTTCAGCTCTTTGCTGTCCCTCTCCACAATTCACTGTTTGTTAGGAAAAAATAGTGGGTATCAGACTGAGTGTACTGGCCCACAGTCAGTCTCATCAGTGTCTTGTCAGAAGATAAAACTATCATTTTCTTATTCCAACTCATATTTCACTATTCATACGTGAATAGAACAAAAGCAGTTGCCACTAACATGTTCTCCCAGAGACCTTTTCCCTATTTGAGTACTGAGAGAGAAAGAAACACATTTAATTGCCATGCTGTATGCTTTTCCTGCGCTCCCTGTCTCCTACTTTCTTCACAATAGTACTCTCTACATGAAGGCTTGAGCTTTGTTAGAGAATTTTGGAATATATTCTGACTGTTGTTCTAAAAAGTTGTGTGAACCAGGTGCTCTATGCACCACTCTGGACTAAATGTCTGTTGTACAGTTGCCTGTGATGGTAAGGCTCTGAGTTCTGGCAGATCTTTCCAAGCCTATGTGCCCATGGTTTCAGCTGAACACAGGTGTTAACCCTAAGCAATTTAGCCCTACTGCAGCCCAGAAGCTGGAGTACTGAAAGCTAAATCACCAGCTTCACAAGCAGTTGAAGATCAGATTTTATTAACATTTATCTTTTATCTCCCTTATTACACGTGATGCAATTTAACAATAACATTAACTTTCACTATATATGTTTAAAGCTCATTTATTGAAGCAATTAAAAGAACATTTAACCAGACAACAAGGATGGGACTCACCATTGCTATAGCAACAAAAAAGAGCAGTAAAAAGGTGAAAGGCTCTCACTCTCAATAAATACATGAGACAGAAGTGATAAGCCAAAAGTTTCAATATCACTCCACACAACTGAAAGCAGGGATATTTGTGAAAAAAGCAAGAAGGAAGGGAACGGGTTAGTTTAGAATATATATCTAGAATGAGCTACACTTTCTTCATTCACTGCTATAAGCCCCAGAAGACACTGCCTTAAGAAGCAGAAGAGAGTAACCCTCTGGGTTGCACAAGGCTGAGGGCTACCTCCAACAAGCAAGATGACAGGCTGCAGCTTCTCTGTCTCATGCTCCACCTCTACTAATATCTGATTGCTCCTGTTATACCAATGCACTGTGTGTCATTGAGAGTGTGGGTGTTAACACAGTCTCTGTTATGCATTACAGCACCTTCAAGACATGCTGTACATGGTTAATTCACTGCCAGTCATTTTCAAATGTATCATCTTCTCTTGATCTTTCTCTCCAGATGAAATCTAAGGTCACAATTGCAGTAAAACCTCTTTGTATTGTTCCCATAAAGAGCTGTGGGGGTTGTTTTCTTAATTGCTTGGGGTTTGTTCTTTTGAGACACAAATATTGAGAAAAGTTTACACAAGGTGAGTCAGGAAATGATAAAACAACAAGGGAAGTGCAGATTTTATACATAATGTTTTCCCATTGCTCAATTTTGAAGAGAAACTGGCAGCTGCCCCCAGTTAGAAAAGCAGCTTAGGTTAGCTATGCTGTATCGCACCCGATGGGGCTACCACAGTGCAGCTAAAGAAACTGTCATGAGAAGCAAGAAATCCAATTTCATTCCCCCCTCCCTCTTCCTGAGATAAGAGAGTTCTGCTATTGCAGGCTAAAGATTACAGATGATTTCCACATGCACACCCGTGTCGTACTCTTTTAACATTCTCATATGAGCACTGGAGATAAACTCCATAGCAGTAGAGGTTAAAAACAGTCTCAGTCTGGTGTAAAACATCACCATGAAGGAACAGAAAAACAATAGCTGTAGCAAGAACAATAGAAACAGCTAAATTATTGAAAATATTTGAGACTTCTGGCTTGCTTTATGCATAAATCAAACGCAGAGCAGGCACGACTGATTCCAGCCATTTTCTTTTAGCTCCACTTCCAACCTGCTTGAAACAGGGCAGTTTTTCTCCCTGTTACACACAAGCCTAACAGAGAGGCACAGAGATACCAAAGCACCTCTCCCTACAGTCAGCCTGGGATGTGGGCATGGCTGGGAAAAGATGAATGATAATTCAGCACTGATGCCTCAGCCTTGAGGGTTACCAATAGTCAGTATAACATAAAAAGCAACTCTGCTTGCCCTGCATTTTACAGTAACCCAGGAAACTAGCACAGTGATAGGAAGAAGCCAAGCCAGAGGGAATACTTTTGCATCTTAATCCAATGTTATCCAGTTTAATCATATTAACCACTTTGTGGCAGCAGAACCTGGGCCAGGGCCTCTCACAATTGCTCCACTTTCTCTGTAGAGTTATGTGTCTCAGATCTCTCTTCCCCACACTGCACATTCATACATGCCCACTATTTCAGGTTCCTGTAAGCTTCACCTAAATCCTGCCTCTATTCTTGAACAAGCCAACACCCTTCTTGCCCTCCCCTGATGCATGCTACTTAGTATATCTCCAATTGTACAAAAGACATCCTGGGGGCAGACATTTTGGTTCATTGCTGCCAACAATCCAATGACGGTCATCTGGTAGATATATCTAGTAGATACTCATCTACAAGACAGACCCTTCCCCACTTGACTGAGACAGCAACTTAAATCAGTAAACTAAAATCATCTAGATCACCTTAACTACCACAGTATTGCAGGTGACCATCTCTTTCAATCTCTGTTACTCAGTGCTCTGTCTAGGACTCCCTGGAAGGGAACCATCAAATGCAAATTGGGTAGGTGGCCTGGTGTTAGGGTGATTACTGGGCAAGTGTGAGAGCCAAGGTTCACTCCTTCTCCAGTGAGTTTCAATTCTCTATGCTTAAGGCCAGACTACTACTCACTAAACTATCATATGCCGCCCAATATCAAAGTACACTTCATCTTTGTTGAACATAATATGTGCTGGGGTCTTAGATGCACCCATTATTAAGTTCAGCCAGACTTAGCTATTAATCTTATAGCCTGTAAAAACTGTATTTGGGGATTTTACAGAGTTATGAGTAAGAACAATGCACATTTCTCAAACATATAAACTCTGTCACCAATCTAGAAGTCTTAGCAGGTTTTAAAAAACAAAAGGGAAAATGATAGTTCACAAATTATTTGCTGGCTGAGGGAAAAGTAATGAATAATTTACTTGACAAACATGATCACATAATAGAAAACATATTCATAAATCTTCTTAATTGATGGGAAAAATAATTGAATAAACTCTGCAAAAAGAATGTGACAAATTAGAATGAAAATACATGGTGTGGTCCAAAGCTTTGTTAGAGCAACAGAATTATAGCAGCAAATTCAACCATTTGCAGTAAGACTCCCAAATATATAGAACCACATTCCCTTGTTTCTCCTTTTGTTACTGCTAGGACTATGCAGCATTCATTGTTTCACTGACTGATAGCACAGATCTGATAGTCACAAGGCCTTAATAGGTTTTGCTTTCACAAAGCACCGTAAGATAAAACCCCTCAGTCACCCTGCCAGCTGTCTAGCAGCAGCAAGCTCTCACCTCCCAGCTCTGCACCAGAATGAAGCAGCACCCTGAAGGGCTCCCACCTTCCTGCCAGCTCGAATTCTGCTGTCAGGGTTTGGTCATGCTGCCAATGGTGATACTTTAAATATGCTCAGTGAAGTAGCCAAGGAAAGGAATATTTCTGGCTTGACCAGGTTTATTCTGCAGTACTTCTTGCCCAGTTTGATGGCGAGGTGGCCACAGAGGGTGATGGACTGTTGTACAGCCTGACCATTTTTGCTTGGGTGCTCTTCTGTACAAATCCTTCATATCTTAGTCAAGGACTAAAGCAGACTCCAAGCCAACTAAGGGTTGGAGATCAGCCTGGCTATGCCTCTGCTCCCTGTTTTTCTCGGCATTTTCTGTCACTGATCTGCTGGAGAAGCTAGTTTTTTATTAAATGTCCACATACTCCCTCCGCCCCTGTTCATGCCTCTCCCTCCTGCTGGCCCCACAGGCACTTTGGGATCATCTCCCTTGTGCAAGATCAGAGAAGGCAGCGTGTCCCTTCCCTTTTTCCAGCAGGACAGGGCAAACACCAACCTTCTCTGCAGCCAAGTCACAAAGGCATGTAACATTTGGTCTAGCACTATGCTAGATCTAGTGGATATTGCAGGCTGTAATGATGCTTTTCACTGAAGTGATTTGCACAGACCATTTCAATTTGAAACTAAAAATAAAGTTCCAGTAAAACAACATATGCTGTCCTGCTCATGAAGCAGGAAGGCTTGAGTTGTACATTGATTCAGGATTATGTATGGCTTCCAGCAACAGTACTCTATGGTTCGCGCTAGCTCTGGTGCCCTAATATGACACTGAATTCTTTGCATAAAAATGAGTTTAATTAAGATGGAAAAGACCTCAGTTTCGGTGTGGTTTGTAGGAAATACGTAATCTGAGCTCTGCTCCACTGGATTCAAGAAAGATTGGGGTAGAATACACTTTATTAACCCCTTTTTTTCTGCTGCATCTCAGTTTACCTAAGTATTGATGAACTCTTGCCTTGTTTGGCTGGGAACATGTGAAGAAATGCAAAAGGCCTGAGGCAGTGCCAGCAGCAGTTGTGTTTCACAGAAAAGAAACAGTGTCTTCAGCTTTGCAGACTGAGTATACAGCTGCAGGAGTTTGATTTTGAAGATGCATGAGCACTCACACATGCACTCAGAGACACGCACACCCCCACACGGTCTACTCTGTTCCACAGCCTTTGTTCTTTGTTACTGCTCAAGGTAAATAATACACATTTTTAAAATTGTTGAAGTATATATTTATCTGCAATGGACTGCTGTGGTTCCAAGGGAGTTATTCATTTCTACTGCATAAAGCACAGCATCAGCACATATATACTCTATTAAACAAGTCTTTCCTCTCTCTCCTTTTATATTTCTCATTTAATTAATAATCTCATTTCTCAGTTCACTGCTGCTATTTTTCAGTGACCTCTATTCAAAACCACATTCAATCTACTTTGTCCTATTTTGCACACACCAAAAGAATCTCCCTTAATGTGTGTCTGGGTCCTTTCTGATTACTGTTTCCCAGTCTCAGATTTATTTTGGGGTGAGGGGGAAGACAGTAAGAGATGGAAGCAATAGGGGTTTAATGAATGTAGGAGAGACTGTTTTATCTATATGATCTATATCCTTCAGGATATATTTGACATCATATGACCCAGGGGAGTGAGCGCTCAGAGAGACAGAGGACACGTAGCGGTCAAGCAGAGGAGGCAAACACAATGCTTCAGAGTGCTCTGCACCTACTGAGTGTATTTAAGTGAATGCAGTGAGGATTCAAAAACATTTTGGTCCTGACAAGTGCAGCAGCAAAATTTGCAGATGTCTCATATGGAGAAAAGTTGAGTGAGCTCTCAACACTTTGCAAATCTTACTCTTAACTTCTTAATGGCTCACTTACCGACAAATAAAACAGGATATGTCCACTTGATTATCAGTTCATGATGCTATTAGGAGTTTTATTACTAATTTAGCAGAGAGGAGGATTAGAGTCATGTTAGATTAAATTAGTCTCACCTTAGATATATCACAGAGATGCAAGGCTTCAGCAGCTTCCACTGATCTTGGCACTGAGCAGCTAGATACATGGGATCTCTAAAAATTAGGCCCCATGCCAAAAAATAAAAAATAAAAAAATCCTACGTGAGCATGTACTATATTCCATCCCTTAATTAAAATTATGCATATGTTGAAAGTTTGTCACATGCTAAAATTCTAATCTTAGAAAGGATTTTTTTCCCCACATCTGCCTAGATATTACTGTTGGAGAATTCTCTATAAGGAACTGTGTGTTGCAATTGCTGTGATCCTGTTTCTGATTCACAAAAGATTTGCACCCAGTGGTCTGTTTTAAAGTACAGTAAATATCTTCCTTCTATACTGTGCCCGAGTGTTTCAGCTGCATCAGAGAATAACTGAAAGGATCCAATACTGTGTTTAAATGTTTCTCCAAGACTGTATGTAGATGTTTCTCCCTCTCCAAGTTTCACTAATACTCAGACAGGAGCTAGGAGTCTACATGTCCCATTTGGGACACTTCTGAACATTTTTTTTAAGTACTCAGAGTATATTGAGAGTATACTGAGAAAGGAGGCACTACAAGATGTTAGGCACTGAGTGGCTGAGGAGTACTAAGTAGTTCTCCAATGCAGCCAATGCAGGAGGCTGAAATACTCCACAGCGGGACCTCAGGTACATCTAGAGGTAGGCAGGAACTCTGGGGAGAAGACTTGAAGGTGTATAAATAAGTCCTAGCCTCTGAGCTTTTCCCTACCTGTAAAGTATCCCATATGGCTCTGTGGCTTTCCCTTTTCTGGGCAATGGGGAAATCTCGACTCTATAGAATGCGTCCGGGAGCAAAGTACTCAAATACCAATTTCCACACCAAGGAAGCATGAGTGCAGGCAGACTTATTTGTACAGCTTCAGCATCGGCCCTGCACAGCAGTATCTAAAGTGCAGGCAGGCATTTGAGCTCAGGTGCAAAATCTGCCAGATACTTATGGACTGTGCCTGATTTGGTTAAGTGCTGCCAGAATCTCCTTCAGGGAGCAGCAAGCTGCAGAGACACCTCAGGAGCATCACTGGGGCGACTGGACCCAGTGAAACTAACACTGGAAGGGACTATTGCTGGAAGTAAACTGCCTTCATGAACAGCCACTTTGGTGTGTCTACACCCAAGCTTCAAATTGCAATAGTCAATACAGAGACACCCACATTGGTTCAACGGGAAGACAGCGTGTTGTCTCCCTCAGACAACCCTGAGCTAATAAACCCATGGTAGCCACAAACAGTTTGGGCAAAGGAGCAGCTCAGATGTTTCTGTAGCAATGGTTATTCCCCCACCTAAATAACGCAGCTCACTGAGAGCTGCCTGTGTGCTAATCACAACATTCCTGCCAACTGTTTCTTGAGCTGGGATGAGACTTGGTATCCCACTGGCTGTTTGAGGTTCTTATTAAACATGTAATGTTCTGTACCATGTTGGTTTTGATTTTGTAGATGGAAAATGTTAGCCTAATTAATGTTACTGCAAAGAACATTAAGGTTATTAGTATTCAAGATTTCTGGCATAGAATGAGCATAAGTTTGGATAAGGAAGAAATCTTCTGGCACAAAGAGCTACAGCTAATTATACAAGGAAATTTTACACCTTCTGATGAACCATTCAGCTCTGGCTGCTGTCAAAGTCTAAATGGGCTGTGGTTATGTTACAGCATGGCTATTTTTATTTCCCATGCTAACAATTCATCCTCTCATCAGGCATCAACTTAAACAAACTCAGGTTTTTCACTCTTAGCAAACAATAGCAATCTAACATGCAAAAGATCCTATCCAGGTGTTAAGGCTGATTACATAAATGGTTAATGCCTGAAGCTTAAGACATGAACTGATTAGTAAACTGAAAGTTGTTAATGGAAAGCCCTGTGCAGAGATCTTGACAGAGATCAGATTCCATTTAAAAACAGAAAACCACCATGATTTCTTCCCACACACTCAAGATGAATTTGAGAAATAGAGGTATCACAACAGGGGCACATTTAAATTGGACTGGCTTTTCAATGTGCACAGAATAAAAAGACAAGTGGTGGCACTGGATAGAAGAACTGCATGATTGAGAACAAATGCACACATAAGAGAGAGCTTACAAAACTACATCATACGCTTGGATGGAGCTACTCTGCCATTCTGTGCTTTCAGCACAGGGCAGAAGTGCAACCATGTTGGGTAGGGTGTACTATTGAACAGAAACCATGGAAAACCTCATAGCAGAGTGCTCTTACACCCCACCCTAACTCATTTTCCCAGTATAATACTAGAGATCACAAACCTCGCTTCCTAGATAGCCTGGACTGGAAGCAGCCCTGATTGAGAATTATCTGATTTTAATTGTATTACTGTTATCCCCAAAAGAAAACACTGAGAAACAGTTTCTCTTGTTTTCAGACAGTTATACCCTTAAAGGCTTAATCACTAGCTGACTTGTGCTGCTTTCCATAAAGTATGTCACTTTGGTGTCTTGTCCTGCTTCCAACATGTGTGGTTATAAGACCTAAATCCTCAGTTCTGATCAGATGCAGAAAATCTTTCTAAGAGCTTACCTGGTTCTTATTGCGAACAGTCACTATGCCTCACCCCCAAGGGAAGTAATGTGATTTAGAAAAAACTTAGGAAATATTTTCTGTATCTATTTACATTAGAAGTGTTATAATAATGCAGAACCGCTTTTAGCACTACAGAACTGTTACCAACACCTGATGAATTTCCCTGTGTTCTGTATTTCAAAATGCTCTTGAACACAGATGCGTATCTCAGGTGACCCTGAATTTGTGTATTTCACAATAAACCTCACTTCTGAAGAATTTAGAAATCTGGGCCTGTGTTCTCTCCTATTTTCCTCAGATTTTCCCCACTGCCCTCATACTTCCCAGTCATCTGCAAATTTCAGGACTTTGGAATGACATGCTGCTTCAGATCACTTATACCCAAGGGAAAGATAAGTGTGGTCCTCAGCTTGCTACCAACTCTTAACTGCTACCTTTCAGTGGCATCCCCTGTGTCCTATCTGTCTCTAAGTTAATCTTTAACCCATTTCACAAGTCCTAACCCTCATGTCAAGCTCACCGATTTTTCTGATCAATCTTTTTTCCCTCTTTTCTCTTTCTTTGTTGTACCCTTTGAAAACTAGATAAATATCTTTCATGTTTCACCCTTTTCTCCTCATTTACAGGACCTTAGACTTCAAGTATATGTGCTATACCCGGACTTTTTTCTTTTTTTTTTTTTCTTTTTTTTAGTAAACCCTTTTTCCAAGTTGTTGTTAAATCATACCTGATAAGTATTTCTATCTTGTGTTTTCAGCCAGGGACTCAAAATCAGGCTCCTGACTCTGCTACTTACTCTGTGTGTGACCCTTGACAAGTCAGCAACCCACTCTGCTTCACTTTGTCATTTTGTACAATGAATATAGCGACCACAGTTTTCAGAAATAATGGAGTTAAATACCCACCTTGATATACCTTAAAAAAAAAAAAACAAACAAACAAAAACAAAAAAAACTCTTTAGTTGTTAGAAGACAAGAGGGCAGCTCATTCTGAATACAAGACTTGTTGAGATGTACCAGGTTGATTTCACTGGGAAATTAGGAGTTCAAATGAGACACCAGAGTCAAGATAATTTCTTGCACCTGAGCTCAAGTTCTACATTATGTTTTGCTCACAGTATAGATGGGGCAATTGAAACAGAGTGACTGATTTCCCACAAGTTATGTAAGAGGACACTGGGAAAGAAAAATAAGTTCCAGTCTGGAAAATTTCAAGTTCATCAGACTATTTTTTCTAGTAAAATTCATATTTTCCCGACAATTACTGTGAATAATACTTCCCTGTGAATAAGGAGCATATAGCTGTTGAAATAATACAGCCTTTGACACAAATGTAAATGTCAGCATAGAGAATTCCTGCAGATTCTCAGTAGTAGTAACACTGACCATCACAAGTATCATTTATAATGTTCTGAAATAGGCAGTTTGGGCCCTCATACACATTTGTGTATTTCTATTGTATATTTATTGCATATTTACTATATATTGGAACAATTACGTATTTACAAACTGTACTAACTGTTTAGTGTCATCTTTATATTTCTTTCAGTTCAACTCAATTCATTTCACATGATCTTATGCATTTTACAACTTTGCTCTGGTTGGTTTCTCATACACAGAGTGGTCAAATAAGTCATATTACTTTCAGATGAACTCCTTCTAGCAGCCTGCTTTTGGGAGCTGTCTTTGGCTTGGGTGCCTGCCCCATGATACAGGGTCAGTGTTGCATTTGCATAATGACCTTTTTGCAGCAGGGCTCCCTCTCTATATACAGAAGAGATCATGCCCTGCCCAGAGCCCATGTATTGCATTGCCATTGTCAACTCCAAGGTAAGAGGCAGCACTAAAAGCCACAGGTGGAGGAGAGAGGAAAAGAGAGCACGATAGCTGCACAAGGCTACTTAGCAAACTGAGTCAAAGCAGTGGGAATTCTCAAGAGTTCCTCCAGGGAAGCGTCTCCCTCCCTCTCTTCATTGCCTCTCTTCCGTGTCCCAAGGCCTGACCTAACAGATACAGATGAGTCATTTGCTGTGAATCAGAGAGATCATTTTCAGAGGTGAAGCTGGGGAGACATTAAGAACAGTCCAGGAAAATAATGGTGCTCTGATAAGCAGCTTGTTCTGCGGGAGAGAGAAAAATCCTGATGATTTTCCTCTCCATTACAAAGCTTCAGGGCTTTCACTGCTCCCTTCCTTCATGGCATGTCATCACAGAGTCCTCCAGCTAAGAGAGCAGGCAGCACTGTCCATCAATGCCACCTGCAGAATCAAAGCAGAGACCCGTGCAAGGAAAAAGCAGCAGTCTGTGCTCCAGAAACATCTAAATAATTCTCTCATGCATTCAAGTGAAGGGGTAGAGAGCAGAATGCATAGAAAGAGCAGGGGGCTCCAAAGTAGCCAGCAGTCAAGACCAGCCAAACCCAGACTGTATCCCAGCATCCAGATGTTTGTCTCATTCAGAGCCCAGGCTCCAGCACAATCAGGATTTCTTACTTCAAACAACCTGGTTTCTCCTTCCAGGAGAGCAGCAGCTCCAAAGAAGAACGACTTTACTGCGAAAAAAAAAAAAAAAAAAAAAAAAAAGGAAAGACAGGCAGACACCTTGAGAAATGTCCTTCGTATGATTTAGTGCAATGTTCTTGGGAGCCATCATGCAAAAACAGAGAAGGGAGGGAAAGATGAGGGAAATGCCTGTTTGAAACAGGGAGGTTTACAGTGTTGAAATGCTCACTGAAGCGCTTTTCTCTCTTAAAATGAAGTCAGCATTGGCAGAAGCTTTTCTTTCTCTTTCCCCCATTTTTCCTAAATAACCTACTACGCACACTAATTATTTTCTACTATCACCAGCCTTCTGAGCTAAGTCCTGATGATCTCAACAACAGCGACTTCAGTAATACATTCTCAAAAAGCTAAGAAATAGATCTCAGATGTATACATTTAAAAACAAAACCAGAAGTCAAATAATTATCCGTATTTTCTCAGCAGTAGTTTATGCCAGATAGGAAAAACTGCCATCCTTCTGCTTTGTTTTGGCTTTTTAGATGTGATACCTCATTAACAGCAGTGCTTTTCTCACTCCAGTCACTCCATTTCTCAGTTCTAGCCATTACTCCAAAGGGAGATCCTCAGTAAGCAGACAAATGTGTGTGCATATGCATATGCAAAGCCCTTAGCTCCCAGGTTTCCTGGACTGCAGAGTTCCCATCTCTTTCCAAAAAGATAACCATTCAACTGTCCCTCTTCCCCATCCTTAGTAACCCACAGTGTTTCACAGATACCATCTACCTTTTGTTTTAGACACCAGGTAACTGATTCATATCTAGTCCTATACCAAATACCTCTTTTCAAATTGTGTTTAGCTTTGATGGCTGCTGCTTCCATTTCTGACCTACAAGAAGAGCTTAGAGGCCTGAGAGCCTGTCTATTCTTTCTTCTTTTTTTTTTTTTCAGCTACATCAGCTGGTCTATTAAAACATGCTGGCTCTACCTGCAATGCTTGCTGAGCTATAAAGAGACACTTTGGCAGCCAGAGCTCTGCCCCCTTCTTCTGTCCTCTGCTCGTCCTCCCTCCTGTCCTCTTCCAGCAACTGAGCACCAGCTGCTCTTTTGAAGCCAGGCTCCTTCCAAGTGCACGCACACAGGAGCCCACCAGCAGCCACCACTAAGGGTCAGCGGTAGATGGTGCTGCTTTCATTCCTGCCTGTACTCCTACACTCAGCGTGTGCTTATCTCCATCTGGGGGTCTGGACCATGCTCACTGTCCAGAAACTTCTAAACTGCTTTTCTAGAAGGCTCTTTTGAGCCTCTGTGGAGCCAGCTGGACCCGAGATAGCACAGTACCTTGCAGAATCAGACTCTCCTGAACTGCCTGGAGGCAGAGGATGCACAGCTAACTGTAAGAGTTAGCATTTTGTATGAATAAACTCTTATAGTGGCTGACAGGGAGCTGCTTTTATTTTGGGAAGAGGTGCCTAAATCATCTGTAAACATTGAGACATCTCTTTATTCTGTATCCTCCTCACTTTGCACTTCTCACCTGCTGCAACTAGAAGAGATTTCAGAGTGTATTTAGTAGGTAATTACCCTGGAACTGCAGACACAGTTATAAAATGCGAAACTGGCCATATTTTTACTCTTCCTCTTTATGAATAGCCACAAAACATCCACCATCCAATCAACGGCCCTTAAACCTGAGCGATGATATGTGACCAGTTCCACTGAAGATGTTATCCATTCATGCGAGAAATAAGCAGACACAATTGTTGGAGATAATTAGTTTGTACTCCACAGACCCATCACGAACCTTGGCACTGGTAGTCACTTAACAAGAGTGCCACAGGCTGTTTTTCTGAGAGCAGGGAGCTTCTGCATGCACCAGTCCATACAACAAACATTCGGCTCTTTCATTTACGTGCTACGTGCTTTCTCATGAGAGCTGCTTTGATCAGCTGTAGCCAAAGACCAGACTTTAAAGCAGCTCTCTTCAAAAGATTTAAATATTCACACCTGCTCATAGAGAAGTGAATTAAATCCAGAAAAATCAGTGTGGCTATTCCAGATTTAAAAATACCATTCTTTGCTGAAATGGCAGTCTTTCAATCTGTCAAACTATCGATATAACACCTGAATGTCATGGCTGTTGACCGTGCAAAAGCATGGAAAGTAGCAGGCAGACTTTTTAATCTTCCGTGTCTCCTCTTATGCCATTACGTTTTTAGATTTCTCAGTGTGACAATGAATGTTGCTCAATTTCCCAAATTTCTACTCAGCATTAGTTTTCTTTTCTCATGTATGAGCAGCTATATTGCTGACTCTCAAACTTCTGATGAAATTACATTTAAGGCAAGCTTTGTTTAAAATGTGTATCTTAATTCAGAAAATTACATAGAGTTCTGTATGTCCTACTTGGGCTTGCACCACGTTATATTAAACATAATCAAAATCCTCATTCAGTCAGTATAGATACAAAGACTTGCAAATGTCAGTGTTGCCAGATCTTAATACTCAGTACTATTGTTATATTTTTTCTCATGATACAGCTTCTAAGCAAAAAAAAGAAGATATCCTCCAAAAAAAAATCTAAGAAAAATTCCTATCCATTTTGGACCAACTCATTTAATTATAGGGAGCTTTGCAAGGAAAAGCTCTGAAGTGTTATTTTTCTTGTTATGAGTGATATGAAAGGGAGAGAGAAAAACAGATTTGGGGGTTTAATTGTTCATGGAGACAATAGGGGTTCTTTTAAACTCAAAATTAGAGATTTCTCAATACAGGCTAGTTACATATACAGCAGAAGCACTAAACTCCATCTCTTGGAGGGGCAGAGTGTGGCCTTTGTAGAGCGTAGCAGTCTGGTATTGGGCAAACAACTGGGGGAATACTTAGAAGGCAACAACAAAGGAAAAATCTTGAAAGTCATAAAGTTATTTTAAAGAGTCTACTACATGCTGATATTCTTGAGTGTAAAATGATCTCCATTGTATTGAAGAGATTTGTTTCAAACCTCCTCCTGTAGGGAAGCTGTTATGATGATATACCAGGTCCTGACTCCTGTAATTTATAAGGTATGTCCAAGCTGTGAAAAGCTGAAACATTCCACAAATCAGTTTAATGGAGGTCATCATAGAAATTATTCCTGTGAACTAGAAATTGTTTGACCAAGTTCATTGTACTGTGGCTTATGATAGATCTGCACAGCTGCGTTAGAAGTTGCTGGTCACAAATAATACTTTACTCCTTTGCACACATTTTCGGGTTTGCAGGGTTGGCCATTAGTACTCCATGAGGCCCAGATCTACAAAGTTTCAGGTATATAATCTCCAATTCAAATTAGCAGCAGTGAGTATTTCAGTGCCTTAATCAAAATAAGGCATCTACGTATCTTAGTGCTGCTTGTGCTTTACAGCCTGCAGCCACAACATCTGTCATGTACGGGCTGGGCTGGGCTGGTGCCTGTGAGCAGGCACACCACCAAGGAGACAAATTTAAAAGCACAGTACTCAAACATCTCTTGATGTCAGCAAGCTCAGGGCCAGGGATCATGTCAAAAGGAGGAATGAGGCAGAGATTTTGTTCACGGGGTCATTCTACTGACAGACTGGATGTACATGGGTATGATAGAGATCAAAACCTAGCCTTTAAACTACTGGCTACAAGCAGTTAAGGGAGAGTCTCCTTCAGCTTCAGCATTAGACTACCACTCTGAGATTAAAGAGTTTTCGTTTTAAACTCCAGAAGTAGAACTTGCCCTTTTTAATATAGAGCCACTGGAAACACCTCTATGGATGTTACTGAGCCCTCTTTTCCAACATAGCAAGCTCTGACAGTAGGCATTCTAGGCATTCAGATAGTAGGCATGCTTCCTTTTTTTGGCAAGAAAAACTGTGTTGCACAGGTCATCAAAATCTGCAAGGCTATTAAGTTATATCCAGTTTGCAAATATAATTTCAATAAATATTTGTCTTTTCAAAAGTCCTGGAGAGCTTGTTTGGTTTGGGAAGGAGAACACAACCATCTGCTGGGAGACAAAACAAGCAGCTCCAAAGCAGCTTGGATTCTCCCTGAGCTGTCTGTTGTTCAAATATCAAAAGGCACTGGGTTCTGGGTACAGCATATGCATTAAGATTTGCTCAGAGGCTGATGTTCTCCAAGCTGAAACCATCAGCTCTAAAACTCGACTGTTAAGGGGAGAAAAGTAACAGACGGATACCCCATCAACTCTTTGTAGTTTAGGATCCCCTGGCAGGAATTTAATCTTATTATTCGTATTTTCCTATCATTATTATTTACTGTGATTCCTTTTTTCCCCTCTGATAACACTGTATGTTGCATCCCCTTGGACTTATTTCCTTGGCATGGAAACAAACAAGGAAGAAAATTAAGGCTTGTCATGAAGTCCTGGAAGATACAGTTTCTCAGGTTTCAGGGAGAGATTATAGGGGAGAAGATCCCAAATAACAGTTATATAAGCCTTTTCGGTAGAGACTCAGAGATGCATTCTAGCACTCTTCTTGATGTCAGACAGGACCTGGCTCATGAGCTGTATTTGGAAAAAGGGGATTCACCTGAACAGTCATTTCTGTATCTTTGTGTAAGAGCTGGGTATCCATTGCAAACAAGTCTGCTCAAACCAGTAGTGATGAACTCCCAGCGCAACATACTATGGGAAGAGCTACTACTGGAGAGAATGGTTGGGAAAAGACATTTTCCTCTCTGAGGAAAAGACATACAAGACTTTAAGAGAAAGTCCAGTTATATGAGAGTATACCATTCCTTTTTCTTTTGTTTTTAGCTGTGGTGATAAAATTACGGAGCAAGTTTACCAGACTTGTAAGTCTCCTGAAACAAGTTTCCCAATTTGTTTGTTTTGAAGGATTCTTTCCCCGTCTGAAGGGAACAGTTTCAGAACAAGTTGCACTTTTTTTTTTTTTTTTCCATAAAGGTGACATCAGAATAGGTCTAGCAATAACATCCTCATGTAAGGTTTAAGAATAAGCTTTTTCAACCATAAAATTACTAATTATCTGCCTTGTAAAAAGATAAATAAAATGAATGTTTCATTACTGTCAGGCTCTTGATTTCTTGTTTTATATGAAGCAAAATTAACCAGTTTCAGCTACACAAGTATGAAAATTTGAGATATGTCGTTAGCTTTCCTGAAAGAAATCATAAAGAGATGATTGTCTTTACTTTTTAATTGAACTTCTTTCAGTCTGGCAGACAGATCCTCTCCTAAAAAGAGTGGAGAACGTGTGGCACTGGAGCTGTTTCTGAAAGGTATGTTATCAAAAAGTTATTGCAAAGGGGTCCAAGGGCCTGGATTCCCAGCCATGTTTTCAATTTTATCACCATTTCTTTCTGTGCCTTCAAGCAAATTAACTTGTCTGATCTCTGAGAGGAATTTTTGCATAGTTCATACCTAGGAAAGAAAAGCTGATACAGTGCAGCATGCAAATGGCAAATATACTTGTCTGTAAGATGTATCTACTATCTTGAGTACCTATGAGACTCCAGGAAACTGAACATCTGCTTGTGTGCTTTCAAGACCACAGAATAGAAAAGGAACCATGAATAGGGTTGCCTGAAGGAGTCTGTGCTGAATTTGACCCTAACAATTTTTAGCCTCATGTCCCCCATATAACATCTCATTCCAGCTGCCAAATGTTGGCAATGTAACAGCCATGTTACTCAGCTTTCATTGATGCAGGCTCTGATTTCCATGCAGTATCTGGGCTATTCTGTACCTTTTCCTTTATACATAAAATTACAAGCATTTATATGTGCATTTCCAGCAACTGTATCAATGTAAACAGTTATAATGTCAACCTCTTAGAGCTACTACATTTACTTCTCTCAGTCACATTACATTGGTATTACTTTCGGCCATAATACATGCCTGTAAAGTTCTTTGAAATCATCTGCTAACTACAAGCAGTAACCTTCAAAAAAGTTTTGAAGGATCTGTGCAGCACCGGATTTTATGATCTGGCAGATGCAACACATCTTTGCTAAGAAGCAAAGAGGCTTAGGGTCATCTGACCACATGTTAATATCTCCAACTTTGTTGTTTGGAACCTCAATAGAATCACTGAAAATCTAGTCAATACAGTCAATGGAGTTTACGCCATGACTGACCTGATCAAAGTTTGCCAACAGCTTCCAGTTTAGCAGTGAATTCTAAGCTCCACATATAGATGAGATTTCCATGTTTATAAAAGTTAGATAACTATCCCACACTGTAAATAATTGAATTTGTGAATATCATCCTTTTTTCTGACCTGGGATATTTTGATTTGGGTACATTGTTCAGTAATCATCAGAATCAAGACGACTATCAGGCCTCCTTTTTTTCAAAGCAGCTCCCCTCTCAGTTTTGTACAGCAAGTCATGCACTTCTGTAAAATTGCAATCAGTTCCAACTAGCTCATAATAGGAACTTTTTAATACACAGCTCTCCACATTTTAGTTACCCATCCAAACATACTGATAGCAACCAACAGCATTTACATAATACACCATTTTAAGTAGCTGGGCTATAAACAAATTTGTAATGTAGAAGTGGTTACTAAGACACCTCTACTGTGGCATAGAGCTTAGGCATATTTCACAGTATTTATACTTAGAACGTGAATAAATTCCAGCAATAAAGGGTTCAATACTAGACACAACTGTCAAAAGGTGATAAAAATTGCAGTTGAAAGTACTATTGAAGTGATTCCATTTGGGCCTGCTGAACAAAGTTAAAGTATGTTTTATGCATATAATATACATTATGTATTATAATAATTAAATCATTTACTTTTACATTACAATAATTAATATGTTTGGAGATGAGGAAAACCAGAACAAAATGTTTTAATCAGCTTCTTCTTCAGAACATTTGGATTATGCAGAAACTGAATTTTCTATCAGAAAATCATTCCCAGCACAAGTTTCTTGGCCATGGAGCTTATGGGTTTAATAACATGGTTACAAAAATGAAACACTGTGGTATCAGGACTGTTGTAGACACTAGCTACAGTTAGTAAGTGATTGAAGGGGAATCAAAAGTTTTTTTTTCTGAGAAAAACTGAAGTCAAAGTTGGGTGCAGAAGACTTTGGAAACAAGATTATCCTAGCCACGACATTACATGACATGACATAATAAAAGAAGTCAGAAAGACATGGAGAAATAGACCTTTAAAGGAAGGTGACATGTCAGATCATAAGGGCTGAGTGAGCATGTATGAGGCAGTATTTTGCCAGATCCTTACAACAATGGGTGACTTTCAAATGGGCTAGTCATTATTGTCAGACTCTGTTGCACAAGCACTTAGTCTGTTAAGAATAATTAAAAGACAGTCAACTGGATGGCCACTTAACCCTCAAAATAATGCCTGGTGATAATCAGCATCCAGTCTTACAGATATCTTGAGGCACCACCTAGGTTTTGAAGAGCAAATTGAACACTTTTTCCCAGCAAAAAGACCATGAATGTTTTTCTCTGCAGGTCACCCACTCATATGGTGACCGTTTTGGCAGTCATGTCCACAGGAGAAGAGAGCAAACAAGTCTTCTAAGCAATCTTCAGCAAAATTATTTGATTTACAAAGTTCCAGTTCAAATTTCAACTATGTAAAATCAGCAGATGCTCACCTGTGAGAATTCATTCTGATCTGAGCCTGATTATAACTATTCTGAAGACAAAAAGGTTTCTGCAGGACTTTCTCCCTCAGTGAAAGGCTCACTGATTTTTAAGTATGGTGCTGTGAACATTACACATAATTTCAGGAAACAACAGGCAGGAAAAAATTCCTAGTGGAGACATGCTCTTAGACTAGACATCAATTGGACTCCCCAAGGGATAGATATAGATGCCTCACCACCTCAGATCATTTCAAACTCAGCTGGAACAGCACCAGGAATCATGATCTTTCACCTCAGGTTATTTTTTTGCCTCATCTTCCATGAATTTTAGGTAAAGTTCCTGTTGGGGTAACAGGCAGAGAAATGATATACACAGTGTGCCATAGCTTGTTGTCTTTCTCCTGATATCAGAGTACAAGGCTTTTGATGAGAAGTCATCTGTGCTGTGGCCTTATCAGAGCAACAGGCTTCTGGTCTTGATGCAAACAATATATTCCTCGTGTTTTATGGATTTTACTTGTAACAGTTGTGTCACTGGTTAGCAATTCTTCTGGTATTTTCACACACATACATTTTCATTCAGACTTTATGCATAAGATCTTTAGTTCTTACTTAGTTGCAATGAGTCCTTAAGAAATGAGAACCTGAGTTATGTATATTTGACTGAAGACCTTTGCTTAAGTCAACTGAGATTTCTTAGCTCAAACATAAACAGTTCATTTCATTTTGTTACTGACATGAAAAGACATATCCCTTCTGGTCTGCTCAGTATCACTGCTATGTGTCAGCTCCAGAGCCTTTTAAAAGTCAGTGGGACTCTTGTTTATCTTTCAGTTTTGTAGGCTTTACTTAAGAACTTTGACCCTTAGCTTAAGCTAAGTTCATAATCAGTTATGAAAACCCTTGGGGGAACATTTCACATCTGGAGATGGACACTTAGAAGTCAGAAAACTAGGAATACATTCCACCAGAAGAGTTAGTCAGACTGAACTGTATTTAATCAATAATAAGAAATTTTGCCACTGAGTCAGCATCCTTGATAATGCTAGAGAATGGAATGCCTCATCCATCAGAAAGATCAAAAGGAATCTGTGATTTCTCTGTTTGGGAAGAGCAGAGTACCAGGGAGACTAGTATGCTGAAATGCAGCAGATAGATAAGAGGGCACACCACAAGCCACGCAGTGGAATTCTGCATTAAAAAAAAAAAAGTAATATTCCCCATGGCATTGTGCTGCCTATGCACTGCACTAACATGAAAATACTGCAGCTTTTGATGTGACAAAGCAACTGCTGTAGTACAGAAGGTCCAAGCCTGTTCTATCCATCTGGGTTTCTCTGAGGTCGCAAAAGCTGGAGAAGCTCAAATCTTCTCACTCCGTAATGGCACCTCTTGTGCCAATCAGGCTCAGACACTGCTAACAGAAACTGAATAAATACTTAGAAATTCTGAGGCAAGACCTGCTAATGATAAAGTAAAACAAATGGATACAGTTTTCAAAAAGAAAAATAGATTCATATTTTACTACTTGCCCTGAAAAAAAATCAAGATTACTTTCTTTTATTTTTAACACCTATAGGTACAGAAAAAAAATATATCTTTCATTATCTGGCAGAAATTGTCTTAGCATCATAGCGGTGGACTGAAATCCTATTCTTGATGTGTTAGAGCAATTGATGACAGCAAAAAGGAAACTGTATATCTGTTTTTTGATTCAGACATTAGCTGCGTTTCAATACATAAAAGCAAAGCTATATGTCTAATGGCTTAAATGTGATCTGTCATTTTTCATGCAGGTAAAGCTCTCCAAGATTTTTCCAGGAAGTGGTATAATTATCAGGACATGATAGGTGATAGCTGAACATGATTTAAGAAGAAAATATTCTAGGTGACTTGCAGTTGTTACTCTGAAGCAAACACAGGACACCAAAATTTAAATTAACTACAAAACCAGCTGTTACTAAATGCATTTCTGCAGTTGCTGCAAATGTTGTTTTGAAAGTCTAGAGTTTGTCTGTGAGCTCAGTCTAACCTGAGCAATACCAGCTCCAATGTGAGGGAGCTGGCAAAATTAGAGGAACCTCATGCTGCCAGAGGGGCAGACTGAAGAGAATGCGGAGACATGACTTTCTTTTCTACAGTGATTAACTAGATATAAGATATATTGAGGTTTGTTTCTGTATTTTCACCCCTGCTTGCCTAGCTTGAAATTGAGTTCAGTGTTTGGCAATAGATACACACTTCTTCTGCCTGAATGGGGTAGAAACATTGAATTTTTTTATACTTTAAAATTAGACAGATCCAGAACATGTGAGTCTGCTTGCCAGGGAGCTCTCCCAGGCCATAGAGTGCCTGGAGACAGTTTGAACCTTACCTGGGAGACTGACTTTCACAGTTCTTGTACCAAGCAAAGTCACACCGTATTTGATTGTCTCTATTTACCAGCAACATAAGCTTAGTACTTATCTATATCCCATCAATCTTGTGAGGAGTTCGGTAACATGAAAAGCATTTACATTCAATTTGGTCCATTTTGCAGGATCTACAGGAACTTTCACTTATTATGAGCTGCTGAAAAAACATTGTAAAAAGAGTATAATTGTCCCCATTTTACAGGTGGGAAAACTGAAAATTGAAAAGATGTATGCTTAAGAGTTCATGCTGATTTGGTGGCTAGAACAGGAAAAGGACTTCTAGTTCCTTTGAAACTGCAACATAAGTAGGATGTATTACAATTTCACCCATCTGTCAAGAGGAAAGTCTTGTCACATTTTATTTTGTTTACTTTTTATTATCAGGAAAGAGAACTGACTCTGCCCTAAGGCTACAAGAACAAAAGCAGTTTCTGTTGAGGCTTTGGCTTCAGCTTCCTCTGTTCTCTTTTCAATTACCTTTTAATTCAGTCTCCTTTGTGCTTCGATCTTGTCTAACCTAGCCCTGATCTTACAGGATTAGAAATCTCCTGAAAATATTTGATTATATATCTCTACTACAAGCTGAAAAGAAACTAGCATGGGTTCATTCTTCTATTCTGGGATGCATTCATTAGAGTTACCATTTTCCTCAGGCTTTCCTAGCCTCCGCATGTGCAATTCTCTTTGTTGTGCAGCAGCTCAGGCTCTTGCGGTGTCACATGCTTGTGTAAGACCACTTTGGCTGTGTTTCCAAGTCTGAGGTTATGAAGGGAGATGCCCTCTGCAGAATCTGAATGCAGATAACTTGGAATCTCAGATTCCTCAGATTCTAAAATTCTGGTTTCTTGAAGGACTTTTTCTCTGCACCAGGTCTAGCTTAGAAAATAGTATTTTCTGAAATGGGGGTCATGTGTTACCCACTGCAAAGAAGCACTACCAGCTGGCATTTAGTCATAGTCCAGATAGTACTGGAGATGGAATAAAACTATCATCCCAGAAAAGAATACCTAACTTCACAAAAGTGAATAAGTGGTCTTTCTCATAAACTTTTCACATCAGAACATACTTTAACTTTAATTCTCGGCACTGGAAATGGAAATAGAGGGGAAACGGGAGAGATTATATCATTCAGATTCTTAAATTTCCTCTTCTACCATAGCTGTGCCATGTGCTCTAAAAGCATCTTAAGTAATGACTGCCACCCATCATGTAAGATTCTCTGTTTCTTGCTTTACTATTCAGAGAAGATGCGGTTTTCATGTTGTTTTATTTTCCAGTTACTTACTGTATATTTTCGGTATTTCAGCTGTCTCACCACAGGCAGTCAAGCAGCACACCTGTATGAATTGTAGTGACATTTGAGATGGTTTTAAGATCAACCACGACCACAGTCTGACCCAGCAACAGTTCTACTTTCAACCCATGCAAGTTTCACTCTTGCTGAGGAAAATCTATTTGTAGCAGAGGAAAGAAGCCTCTGACTACCCTCACCCCAAAGTTTTAGGTGACTTTTTGGGTATCCTGGGTTCAGACCACTGAGCATCTTGAAATTAAATATTGGGACTGTGAAGGTTGCTAATATTTTTATGAGAACCTAACAAGGTGGGAATTCACCTATGCTCATAGCAGCCTACTGCTTCTGGTAGTGTTGCTGAAAAGACAGGATGTTGCATCTGAACTAAAAGTGTAGTGTTCGTATTATTACCGTTCATCCACATTAACATCTCACAGAGACAGAGGGGTGGAGGAAGATACTACTGCTACAGCACTGCCCCAAGAACTTTTCATTCCTTCCACTCCTTGTTTACTATACAGGCATATAGCTTGGACTCATACACTAACTTAAATTACCAGTGCCCCCACATCTGGTGTAAGACAGCTCCAAATTTTCCCAAACTCTGAAATCTGTAAGTATTATTCACAACAAATACAGAAGGCTCACCATGGCAATGCACGGTAAATCCATCAGCCCAGCACTAATGGCTGAAGGCTGGCATTGCTGTGGAATTCATTACAGAGGAACCTGCTGCCCAACCTAATTTGAGAAGAAAATCACGTTTCTCACAAATGTGCTGCTCGACTGATTAAATCCAGTTGATTTTAAACAGCTAATACAACCTTCCACCTGACTGGCATTGCGTGCTCTGCACTTACAATGCCATATCCCAGGAAAATTGCTGCTTGTTTGTTCTTAGATATCCAGCTTCATTTTCATAATCATACTCCTGTTCCTTTCCAGATTTCACAATATATAGCCTAGCAAGTTTGAATAAGACATATGCCTCCCAGCAAGAACTTCTACACCGAGATTGTATTTCCTAACCATAGTGTGCCAGGATTTCCTTTATACACCAATCACTTCCAGTGACTGTACCCATGGGGGATCTCCCATAAACAGCTGTGTCAAGATGTAGGATGCCACGTGACAGGTGAATTAGTCTTGAACACCATTTCAGCAATGAGGTTTAGCTTCGTAATTTTATTCTTTGGCAACTGCTAAAGACACCACTTACAAAAAGGCTTCCTATCTGTATTCCAGTTTAGGTAAGGAATATAAGTAGAAGTAAATAACATGATTGTTGTTATTGCCTTCTTTTATGCCACACTTTAAGAACTGCACATATTGCTTGACAGTTGCAACCAATACTTGTTTACCTTCGGATCTCAAGAACGTTTCTTTCACCACTGCAACATAGAGGCTGATTAATCTATTGGTACTCAGCAAGAACTGACAACATAGCAAAATTAAGTACATATTTGGAGAGTTGGAAATATCCAGCTATTCTGAGTGGGAATTGCCTATGTTTGAAATTTTTAAAAAGTTTCATGAATTGTGCATCAATCAGCACTACTAAGCCAAGCACAAGAACAACAAACAGGAGAGAATCAAAACATTCACTTTGTAGGACTGCCAAGCTGAGAAGAAAATAAAGGAATCAAAAGATTTAATGAGATAGAGGGCCAAAAAATTTTCCAGTGACAGGCTTTTTTCATCCCCAGATTTGACCTAGTTGCAAGTGTACAAGTTCAGAATTTCTCACAGAACCAAAGAATTTCTATCTTGCGTTGTTGGCAGCTTCTCATTTACGGTGACTTTTCCATTTGCTTTGCATCCAGAAAAACTTTATAAAAATAAAGGCTTCAAGAGGCAAGAGATATTGCTTAAAATGAATAGAGCTAACATATGGCTTTATTTATATTTTAAAAAATATATATTACACTAAAGCAAAACAGCATCAAGGAGTAAAAAAGTGTAGCTTCTAAGTTTTACAGAGTGGTGTAACAAACTGAAACAGCTCAGAGAACAAAACAACCACTGACACCGAGGAGAGAAATCTTAGGAATAGAAAGGTAGAGAAGACAAATACATTCCATTCACATTGGAACTGAGACGAGCATAGCAGATAAGGGACAGGTGTAGCAGAACAGACTAAAATTAGAGGCAGAAAGGCTATGCATTTGTGATAATTAAATCCTGAGCTATCATTACTTACCTAAGAGAATGGAGTATATCAAAATGCAAATTATAATAGATAATTTCCATAATTACTAACTATAAAACATCCAGCCATTGCAAAAGTCAGTACTAAATTCTCAAAGGGAGTCGGCCCTTGCAACCAGAATCAAGTATTGTAACACCAACATTTTAGGGCTTTTGCTGTCTGAGGGAATCCACAGAAACACAGGCAGTTGTGCCACCCATCTGACAAAGGGGAGACCTGGGTTCCAAGGTCTGTATAATTTCAGTAAATATACACATACGGTTAACTGAAGCAAAATATTTCCCCCATTTCCCTTGTAGCTTTGTAATTGTGGGGCAGTAATGTCCTCTTCTTCTTCCCATCCAGATTTTCACAGTCAATAATTTTTCTATATGAACTGGTATAGTTTCAAGGGGAAAAAAGAGATTATTCATCCCACAATATTTGATAGACTGATAGACAGACCATTAGCGTGGGAGATGCAGCTTCAAATCGTCCAAGGCATAAGAGACTGAGATTAATTTTCTCTATCTCTGAAGTGACAGCTCTCATGACTAAGTCATTGGATAAAGGATGTAGAGTAAAACATCCACCTTGCTGCAATGATCCACGTGCTTGCTGTACTCCAGGAATACCTCTTGCATTAGACCACACAGAGCAGTCACATGAAGGAACAGCTGCATTTCTGATCCTAGGACTGGTGACCCTCCATTCAGTGCACTGCTAGGCATGACCAACAGAAGACATCAATTTCCTAGAAAACTTCACTGAGGAAAATTTAAGAGCCAAAAGCAAGTATAGAGGAGTTTTGAGGCTCAAGGGGATTTTGAATATAAGCAAACACCAGCTGATCCTCTAAGTACCCAGGTAACTCAGGCATTTGTCTGAACATAAGACTTTTCTACATGCTCCTTACAGTAGGCAGCAGGGGGCCATATAGCATCTGTTGTCTATGTATCTCAAAGTGACATATACGTTTTTATCCCCTGTTATGTCTCAAGCCCAAGCCATCTTTCAAACTAGGTCTTCTAAGGTGAAAAAATAATGAAATAACCCTTTGCATCATAAAGCCCCAGTGGGTTCAGCTTCTGTGTACAGATTCTCAGATACTATGGTTGATATAAGATTAGAAAAAACTCCACTGGAAAAAAAAAAAAAAAAAAGAAAAAAACATGTCCTTTGATCCTGTAGGATAATAGGCTGCAGTGTTCCCAAGTTACTGTCAGAAAGCAATCTCCAAGAGGCCAGCTAGCTGGAGCAAAAAATAGGTTTCTATAAAACTAAAGTTAGGGAGAAAGTTGAAGTCTTTTGAATTCAATCACTTTTCAAGACATTCATCCCAATGGCATCCAAATATGAAGGTGAGAGGTGTGAAATAAAAAATGGAATAGAGTAGAATAGTTAGGCATTATAAATGAGTAGAAGGTCACAAAGGGAGGCAGCTTTTTCTGGAACACATTAGCTTCAGTGACAAGTAGACCTTAAAAGTTCAAAAATCGACTCCATATGGACAACCCAAAGTTCAGTTATTTCTTTAAACTTTTGGACTATACTCTTCTGTGGCATAAGAAAACAGAGCGTGCTCTACTGTCATTTATGAGATATAAATGAGGGTAATGGAGAGCAGGTATTGGCCTTTTAATTTCCATAGCATTACACAAGCAATTTATCTGTCTCATCAGGCAGCAAATCTCCTGAGAAGAGACTTTCAACCAAAAAGTCCCTTTGGCTTAAAAACATGATAGAAATATCTGCCGCTGGAAAGTATTGCTAATTTTATTTCCAGCTCCAATTGGAACCAGCAAATTCACAGAAGGCAGCAAAAATTGACTTTATCAGAGATACATTTATTTACCTGGCTTTTTTTCAAAATCTTACAGCTGGGGAGAAGACTCAGGCAGAACCATACTTTCTCAAAACCATTTTACTCATTAAGCTATAGTTTCCACCAACCTCATCTAGATCCTGTCTCACTTTTTTATTACTGTAAAAGGAACATCAGGTTACAAATGCAGCCATGCTGGAGGGAAAGATTACTACTAATGCCAGAAGCTGACTGAGGGTCAGCTGAACAGGGTCTGATTCAACAGCCACTCACTGCAGGAAAAAACTGAATCTCATCTTTGTGGCATCCTTAGCCCATAGTATCTGGCCTTGTAGTATTCACAGGAGTAGCCTCAAGGCCGTGGCTGAGACCAAGTTCACTGACTAGTCACACTGAAGCATCCCAGCTAGCAGTCTTGAGTGAAGCTCCAGGGCATCCCTGCACTGCAGAGGCACACCTGAACGCAGTTATCTAGCAGGTAAATGGACACATGCTCTCTTCCTTCTGCCCACTTCAGTCTTTCTTGCAGTGAGCTCTTGATTTACAGGTGAGTAGGTCAGGCTCTGGACCTTCCTCTCAGTCTCCAGTGCTCTGCCATAAAGGCACACGGGTTCTGTGGCAGCTGATTACCATAGGCATAAAATATGCTTAAATATGCTTGAAGTTAAGCATATGTTTAATATCTTTCTTGAATTAAGAATCGATTGGTCCTTCCAACACCGATGACAACCTTGTTCTTGCAGTGCACACTGATTCGTGGCTTTGGCTTCATGGAGCTTATTGAAGAATCGGTGCTAATTTCCCACATTTTAGAAATGTTTAGGCAGATGAGTGTGAAAATCAATGTACTCCCTTTGCCATTATAAATCTTAGCTGCTATCAACATCTAGTGCCAAAAGATGTGAAATAAAATATTTCACTCCCAAAAACAAATGTGAATGCCTTTGAGACAAGAGGTCAAGTGTGGTGGGGTACATATTGTGTGTGCACGTACATAAATCACTGATAGCCAGATTACTTCCCTATATTGATCAAATCAAACTTTCCTAGCAGGTAGATTATCTAAGAAAATAATCACTAAATTAACTTGAGGACACCAGCCTCCCAGCAAGATTAATGACACATAATTTACTTTATGAAAGAAGCAAGCTTCCAATAAATTAGAAAATGCACACCACCATCAAATCAGATTGTTAAGTATCTCCAGCACTCACCTTACTGAGTAGTTGACAAATGGATTTCACATTCTTTCAATCACATTAAAAGTATTTTCTTGTCACCCACCCTGCTGCATAAGCGAATGTCTGCCGACTTCTCCTAAGCATGCTATTTACACCAAATTCATTTCAGGGCCAAAGTATTTGCATTCGCACATATACATGTGCATACACAGTAAAAGAGATTTAAAAGAACTGTGATTCCTTAAATTAAGACTTATCTGCCATGAGTTTAGATATTCTTTACTGAAGTGAAAAATAAATCCTCATTCAGGGGCAAGATTCATCTTGGAGTTAGAAATACGGCAACAGACCTTGACTAACAGCATGCTGTTTGCACCTCCAGAAGCAGCCCTGATTCTGAGAGTTACAGTCTCCCCCTCAGCTCCTTCCTACATCATCACTCTTATACTGTCGTCTTCTTAGGACCACTGGAGATAGACATTTGTGAGGTTTTCTTCCCGAATTATTTTTCCTAGGGCTATATTTATGATTTACATTCATGTAGTCCATGATTTTTCCACTAGTATCATCAAAAAAAATCACCAAAACTAGCTCGCTTCCATCTCTTCTTAATGTTTTTAGCCTCTAGCATCCACAGTAGTTACATTTTAGCTGTTTAGGCTTGTTTATTTACTTCTAGGTGATTGATTGTTACTGATTACACTCCACAGTGCTGTCACAGGAGGGAAGGGGTGAATAGAGGTTATAATTAACACTGTTTCTGAAAGCATTAATCAAATATTAACGAGCTTTCACTACACCCTCTAAAAGGAAAGGGTTGTGTTTCACATTTTATGCACGGGAAACTGAGGCACGGAGAATGGATGTGACATGCCTGCAGTCAAAAAGTGAGTCAATTACAGAAGAGCAGAGTATCATAGTGATAACCTCAGGCAGTACAACTGACGCTGAGTCTGCAGTCTCATGATGGAGGGATGGGGCTGGTTGATTGCCGCTTGGGACCCAAGAGAGATGACAGAAACGGAGACCTCAGGAAGGAGTACTAGGGGTGAGCACTGCTGAAGGAGCACACTTTCTGCTATAGTCAAGTAGTGAGGAGGTCAAGAAGAGTAATTTCTGCTCTTTGTGGAGACTGCCTTTCTCACACACTCATATCTGCTACACCACAGATCACTGCCAATGATCTCCCAGTGGCATCAACAGCAAAAAGTCTGGCTTTACAGAGTCCTGGCACAGGAAATAAAGACAGTAAGTCTGTGCTGGTTCCCCAGACCTAGGCAATATAACCTGCTTCACCTGCATCTTCAGCCAGCCCTGTAGTAAGCATCAAATAAGGAACGGAGGGGTGAATAAAGGACTCACATGATCCCATCTGGAATTTTGGGAAGTGACTAAAAACTCCCACCAGACCCAAATAACACTGCGAATCCATAGCACAAAAATTAGGAGGAATGGCTGACAAACTCAGTAACTTGCTGGGGAAAGGAGCCCAGAGACATAGTTCATACAAACTGTACTTACAAAAGCTCAATTTGCATGGTATTTCTGTTGTCTGGCATATTTTGCAAGATGTGACACGGTTCAGGCTAATTAAATCTTTGATACAGGTAGTTATGAGGATGAACTTTCTAAGCAAAGCACATTTGAACAATATATCTGACGGTTTCTGTTGGCAGTTCTGTCTGACCAGAAAGCTAGCTAAACAAGTAAGCCTTAATGATACATCTATAAAATTCAGAGATAATGCAACCTCAGCAAGGGAGCACTGACTGTAAGGAATGTAAAACGTAGAAGCAGAGTAAAACACAACAAAACAAACTCCTCCACAACAGCAGCCACACATATAGAATCATTCTACAGTTCTGGACACTTCTGTTTGACATAAATGGGAAGAAGCATTTTTACAAAAAAAAAAAAAAAATCACTATGAAAGAAATATTTGGAATTTGGTTCACAGTGGTAACATGTTGCTGTTTCACCATTGTGGAAATAACACAGAGTTCCACTTTGTAAGAGGCAAAGAGCTTGGGCATGTTACCCAGCCTTGTACAGAACACCCATTTTCAAAAATATTAGCTTACTTTTGCATAGAAAGACTATTACAGCCTGCAATGTTATTTCTGAGTGTAACCATTACAGGTGGTGTTTTCATTTGGCAAAGGCCAATTGCAAAGAGGAAGGCAGAGAAAAATTCACGCTGCAAAGGGGGAGGGAGGGAGGGAGGCAGGGAGAAAAGAAAAATGGAATGTTTTTTGTCACCACATCTGAATGAGCAAAGGGTGCTATTACACACGTTCAGGCAGATTCAATCAGCACACCACATACTTTCACAACCACCACTTTGCTGAGTTTGGGCATTAACAGGAATAATATGTTGTACTGTCTTCTTGCTTGGTTTTGTGCGTTATTTCTCAAGATGTTTGCCATTTCTGTGGACAGCAGCTGTGTCCACCTGCTTATGCTAAGTCAGGGTGCTAGGGTCTAGAATTATGCTTCTTGGATGGTGGTCCCTATGGCACAGTGGATTTCACTGCTTACAACATGCTCTAATCCGAGAACCATCAAAAATCAGAAAAAAATAAAAACCAAAAGGGACAGTGAAGATGAGATAAAAGTGTATCCTCTTCCATTTAGCACAT
The DNA here is from genome assembly GCA_013399115.1 of Anseranas semipalmata. Taxonomy (NCBI): domain Eukaryota; kingdom Metazoa; phylum Chordata; class Aves; order Anseriformes; family Anseranatidae; genus Anseranas; species Anseranas semipalmata. Next base: position 31,794 of record VXAA01002652.1, on the reverse strand, counting down.
AAGCCAGTGTGACAGGCACAGCGCTCAGATGGATTCTGAGCAAGAATATCACATTGCAAATGGACAGTCTTCTTTCATTGCACATACTTTTCTCCAAAACCACTGATGAAGAGGTGACATCGGTCAGTACAGAAATGGAAACAAGAGGCTCAGTGGCATGTTAGCCACATATTCTTATGCCCTGTATACCTTCCAAAGTGCAATAGGCAACGACAGAATGAAATAAGGGCAGTCAGACCCATCTCTCACACATGCTTCTGAAGCAGAGCCATCTACAGATACAGAAATTGCACAGCTGTTACTTTATGAAGGGGCTGGCAATGTCACACTCCAGGAGTGCAAAGCTCAAGAGGTATTTGATGACTTCAGAGTCAGAAAGGGCCACTTAGAGACACAACTGCTGAAAATACAGCTATGCCATACACATTCAAATGGCTGTGCACTGACAGTGACCTTAGAGCACAGAACCAGCAGCTGCACAGAGGAATGCAAATAAAATAAAAGGCTCACTACTGAGCATCACTACACATGCCATGTCAGCCACATTCCTTGACTTTGTCACCATTTGGCACCTCCCAGAATGGCTTCCATCTGTAAACATTCACAGGACCATGAGAAGAGTTACATGCCCACACTTCTCCAAATCCAGCAGATTCAAATAGGGGAACTTGCTAGACCACGCTTACTACTTTCTGCCAGCTTTGTCTCATTACCTATCATGTATTATCTCTGCTGTGAGCTAGCAATAAGCAGTCTTCCTTATTACCATTGCAACGTTCACATAATTAAGTTGTTCTAAAATTCTAGGCTATAACAGCTTATAGACTTGGATGAAATTGTTCTGACAATTCAGAAATGCTTATTCTCGCTAACAGGTTTATAGGAAGAGACACCTCCCAATTGTATGTGCAAAAATGCTCTGTCTAATTCATTAGAAGTTGTGTTATAACCGAGCATCTTGATTGAACTGCTCATTAAAGTTAGAAGTGTTGGGAAATCTTTAGGAATACATTTATCACCACTGAGGAAAAGGTTACCTGAGGAAGAGCAGAGTTCTAGGTAGAAGTTCTGCTTTGGGAAGAAATTGGCCACTGTTCTCACAAGTTATGATAATTATCCTTTCCACTCTGCCAAATGAACCTAACAGAGAAGTTCTAAAGCTCAGCTTAAGTCTCAGGTAATTAAGAAATTTGTATCTTCTTGTCTATTTTCACATGCAGTAGCTAATTTATTTTCTTTACATTTTATTAGAATAAACTACTTTTTCACTATATTATTGAGTTGTATCCAGTATTAAGTAGAATTTCAAGTTAGTAGGGCAAATATGACTATCGCATCTCCCAGGGCTGACATAAAATGTGTCAGTGTGTAAACATGCATGTTACATCTATTACTCATGAAGTGACATATACTTTACTCAGCTAAGTCCAGACTGGAAGAGGGTCCTTCACCAAGTGTATAAATTCTGAGGTAGGCCACTGGCCCATGAAAGCAGCAAAAACTTCTCCCTGTGGCAAGTGGTTTTTCATTAGCAGCAAGGACTCCAGATCTGAGACTCAGTACTATGCAAACCTGTGACACAAAATACGTTCAGGTCCTTTCCTCTCCTTTTTTCTTCTTTACTCTTTGCCATTTATACAATAAAAGGCTGTAGAGGGCAGGAGTATCATTTTACAATAGCATCAGAAATAACAGACTTCGGAGAAAGAATTAGTAGGATAAGCTAAGTCTCTGGACATTACACATATAAAATACAACATTAAATACAGCAAAGAGGGAAAATAGAAAACTTTCTGCATTTTCCAATATTTTTTTTTCAGATAAAGAAGCTACCTAACATGGGACTTTTAGTGACTAATGAAAAGGATAGAATTGTCTTTCCAAAGCTTCTCTGAGTACTAAATCACAAACGACCCTTGATGCTTCCATCTGAGGGTGATTTATCTGATTTCACCATTAATGTCTATCATTGTTTTTTTTATAAAAATTGGGTCTATCTACTTCTACATGTTATTCCCCTGGTGATGGTTCGGACCCCTCATCAAAACCTCCATCCTAAAACAACAATCAGAGTGAGAGCAACTGCTCTGAGCACTCCTCTCCTTGCTGTCTTCTGCTAAACCTCAGGAGGGAAGCAGGAATGAGATCAGGCTTCCTAACCTTTCACCAGCTCTCAACAGGACCAGAGATATCTAACTTCTCCTTGGATCTATCCTCAGTTTTAAAACTGCAGATTTCTGTGGGAGATTTTATGGTATATTAAAATGCTACATTTTTTTTCTTCAAACCAAAGGCACAGAAGGATAGCAGAAAAAAAGTAGGGAAATAATTTAATGTATAATACAAAACTAAAAGGACCAGACTTTTTAAAAGAAGCTTTCTCAATCAGCTTTCACTCATATAAACCCCTTTCTGTGTAATCTTTCCATTGCAATTCCTTCCATGCAAATCAAAGTGCATTTTAGGATGAGGAAGTCAGGCCAAGCAAATAAAAGATCCTCCTCTAGCTTTAGCAAAGGATTAATCAAGAAAAGTTGGGATATAATACAAAAAAAGATAACAGGATTCTACCCTGAGCTCACTTGCCATCTGCTTTCACCAGGCAACTAACACTCCCACACATGTCTAGAGAAGGGTAATCATATAGAGAGATATTAAACAACACTGGAGATATGTATATGCTAAATATAAAAGAGAAGAGAGAGAGCAAACTTTAAAGTAGTAGATTCACAAGTAGGATTTTTGTCATTGTTATAGTATCCAACTTCTTTAAGCACTCTTTTATTTTATGTCTTGAAAACATCCTTACACAATGTGGTGAAGATGGGGGTGGCATTCAGAGAGAAAGAATGCGTTTTGTGATTTGGACTTCTGTCCACATAATAGAGCTCACATCACTTTGTATACTCTGAAATCTCTGATACTCAAAGAACTGAAGGAAAGGAAAGATGTGAAATACCTGTGATGATGTGTGCCAGCAGTTACTATATAATCCAAGCCCTTAGCTGGTACTTGAAACCACTTCTACCAACTTCAAAAACAAGGAGCTTTCTTCCAGCCTCCCTGACTCATTTGGTTCTTGTACTGCAAAGAGAGAGAGCTAGCTAGCATGTGGAAATGTTCCCTTTCAGGGAGAACATGAGCATGTCATGAGAGGTGGTAGGTAGAAATATCTCTCAGTATTCTTTCCATAAAGCCACAAAATAGCTTTTCATGGTAGATAATGAAAATTAAGATTTATAGGCGACAACTAAGAAGAGTAATATGATTATCAGCATTTTCTAATTGTACAACTTAAGCAGCATTAAATGAAACAGTTTTATTTTAGAGATGAAAGTAAATGAACCCAAGGCAAAAAATATCAGTTCATAAAGGTCAACTATACTCCCGGGCTCGTCTGCAGTGTTGATTTTTCCAGTGGTGCTGCTTCTTTGATGGAATTATATCTTTGCAAAAATCTCATCTTCCTAGACTGTACTGTTCTATATTATATATGCTACTGATGCTGCCTTACCCAGTTTCACACTAAAGATACATTTCTATAGCTTCAGTTAGTTATAGGTTACCAAATCTGTTTATTTTCAGAGCAGAATTTGCTTTTGCATACGCATCAGCACCATTTCTTATTGTATTACTAATCTTAGTGCTTGTTTAGTATCTGACATCAGGGACATAAAACATATTTTCCAGATATAAAATGAGGCATATCAGAAGAGAAAGAACAAGCATTTAACCCACAGACTAGTGCCTTACTTTTTGCAAAGTATATTAAGTGCAGTACTACTCAGCAAGAGAAAATTCAACAAAGTTTGGATCTATGTGAGTTTCTAATAATGAAGGAAATGCTTTAGCAAAGATAGGAATAAAACTCATATTTCTTACCTTTCAGACATGCTGTTAACAAGGTTGCAATATCTTACATTTAGTGTAATTAAATCTTGATATCCCCTGCAATTTCAACTCAGCAAGGTATCCATCTATTCACAGCTTATTTGCACCTTTTCAGGAAAGAAAATAGAATCTCAGATATACAATTAGCCACAATGACCTACATGGCTGTCATCTGCAAGGCTGCAACTGAATCCCTGTCTTGGAAGCATGGGCATCCCGTAGTGGGGAATGCTGCTTCTTAGAAAGCCATACATTTCACATGTAACTGGCTTCCAATCTTGCTTAGCTGTCCCTTTATTGCTACTCCTCATGGTATGTAATCATTCTGTATTAAGAGAATGAATAAACTTGTTCTGGCAAATAAACTGTTGGTCTGGGCACCAACACATCCTATCTGCATGGCATCCAGTTCCCTTAATGTATGTCGCACAGATGCCATCACTTTCTACCACCTAGAGATTAAGCATTCATCTGCTTAAAATTCTATCTTTCCATTAATTAGGGATTCACACTAATATAAAGGAATGAAGTAAGAAATCTTTCTTGTAAGAAAATACTATGTACTCTGGACATAGAGAGCACACCAGGCTGTGGTTTTTTAATGAATCTCTCCATAAGAAGATGAGATGTAATACTTTGTGTTAATGAAGAGTAAAACTAAAAAGGAATCATTAAGATAGACTTTTCAGGCTCCTTTCCACAAAAGCACAGAATCTTACCCACTAACCCCTGCATAGTACAACACATCTTGTGACTGACCTAGGGTGTATCATTCAATAGCATATTTTACCTTGTCTGAACAACTTCAAGAGGCAGACAACACATGACTTAACAAAGGTTTGTGTGACTACACCCACCTTTGAGAGAGCTGGCGAGTAGAGAGGAACTCAGTAAGACTAAGTCTGGACACTTCCCAGACATTTGTTCTAAGACATAGACCACAAATGCTCTGGCAATTATCTGACTCCAGCAAACAAACACTGGTACATGCAAGCTCATCGTTATTCACACCCTCTCTGATTTCTAGTCCTGCTAGCAATCCTTTCTTCTCTCTTCATTGCTATTAGGACACGTCTTATGTCTCTAGCATTAACTTTCATGTGTTTCTTCCTCTGGTGTTTTTTGTCCCTTTTTCCCTTTCCAGGCCTTGTTAATTTAGGTCTTTCTTGGTACGCACACCCTTTAAAATAGCTGCTTCCTTTACTCTACTTTACAAGCCTGTTCCTGAGGTCTCTAAAGGCTACTGTCTCCAACATTTTATTTATAAATTTCCTTTCTCCAATACATTCTCTGCTACTCCAACTATAACCACTTTCACAGCTAATGCTCAAGAAAGAAGTCTCCTTGCTTTTAAAAATTCAAATCATGTTCTTCTTATCCCTGTCTGGGTTTTACTTTGACTGGACATGAAAACAATTCTTCTGCAAGTATTTAATAATCTTTCTACTTAGATCAGCTTTCAACATGATGGACAGTTTCATTTCATTAAATCACTCTTCAGCAGTGCCATCATCTCCGCTTCCTTTCAGAATCATTTCTCTTTCCCTTACTCTTTCCCAGTCTCTCTCCCTTTCTGCCTGCTTTCGTCCATTCATACACTATTTCTTTCATTGATTCAAGTTCCCACAGCCTTAGCAGTGTTTCTGAATATTTATTATCACATCTCTTTCTTGGTTCTTTCCATTTTTACAATTGAATACATAAGATTCCCAGAGGATCCGTAATGCTACCTGTGACCAGTTTTGGAACAGGATTCCTTTGTTACCCACATCTTTTATCTGGATGACTTGGTGAGTCATAGTGGTCAGGGTAGCAAGACCTTCAGACTCCTATCCGACTTAGAAACATCGTCTTTGTATTCCTACCCAAAACTAGGGTTCAGCAACCATTATTTTTTTTTCCTCCAGGGCAATCACCATGAAACTTTTAATGCATTTTTGGCATCGCTCCACAAGGCTTTGAGTTAAGCAGTAGACATCCTTCTCCAAAGCAGCCTGCAACATTCCAACTACTCACCCTATTTTGATTGACAGATTACCATAGCTTATCAGGATCTTCATTAAACTTTTCTGGGCTGGTACTGTCTATATAAAGCAGACACTAGCCATTGTATTACTGTTCTTTGACTGCCTGTTCTCCATCCTCTGGGTATCTCTAATTACTTTCCTGTCTATTCTGTCAATCTATCTTTGTGGTATTAGAATTGTTTCATTTGAACAGTTGTCTGGAAGACATATATAGGAACCTGGACAAGAAAATCTTCACACATCCTGCTGCTCTCCATGACATGTATTTTGCAAGCTTCTTCTCTTCATTTCTATCACAACCTTGATATCAGGGTTGATTCTGAACTTTTTCCTGCTGCTGCAAACCTGCCACTGTGATATTCTCTGAATACCATCTCACTGTTTTCTGATAACGTTCTTCATGTGCCTTTGTGTCCTCTCATTTGAACTACTGAGTCTTCGTCTACTGGCTTCATCAAATCTCAGCTCCCTACTGGTGACTATGAATTTTCCTTTACAGAAATTCCACTTCAGAAGTGGAATTTTCTTTCTTTCTCTTCTCAGAAACCAATCCAGATTTAGAGAAGAATCAGCTTGGAAATTCTTTCAGCAAAAGTTTTTGCATTGGATAAAGACAATAAAAAACAATTTGCCACTGGAACAGGCTAGTGCCACAATTAAACTTTCTTCAAGAAGAGATCTTGTATATCCAGAATAGAATTTCTGTTCAAAATGAGCTGCACAGAGAGGTCCCAAGTATGGCCAGTTATTCAATAGAAACACCTGTTTCTGATTTTAACTTCAAGTTTTGGTGGATACATAAAAGACACTCCATACCCATGCAGCCAAATTAATTTTTTCCTTTTTTTGTGAATATCCCTTTGAATTTGTTCCAGCCAATTTAGCAGATGTAAGTGCTCTCTCTGTTCCTCTGATATCAACCATCAGCAGTCATGCAAGGGTATTCTGCTACTTGGTGGCTTTCTGAACTTCTCTGCTCAACCATTTTTTCACTTTGGATTTTACTGAAATGCCTTTCAGCTCCTCCTGCTTATAGTTCTGTCTTTCTCAGTATCTTGTTACTTATTTCTTAACTCAGTAAAGTGTTTGCTGTTCTCTTTATGCAGCAGATGCAGTCCTAAACACAAGATGATTGCATTCCCTTTCAGCGGGGCAATATTCCTATTAGAATATCAACCAGCACACTGAGACAAATTTGAATTTCTTCTCTACCTCACTGTAAACAGACTTTCACTACAGTAAATATAAATACCACTGCAAGCAGACTGTAGGAAAATACACAACACAAATAAGTACTTCTAACTTTCAGGGAGATTCCAGCAGGGCTCTGGCTTTGGCAAGTGAAAGATTTCAGCCAGTACATCTTATTACATGGGTGGTCGAGTTATTGAACTTTATTGACAAAGGGCTGGATTTTCCAGCAAGACGGAGCTTCATTAAAATTCTGCAGAGACTGAAAATTCAATAATCTGTCTCACAAAGCACTGCATGAGTAGGGCTGATTAGGCAATTTCTCTCTCATTCCATTTCTTTTGCTAAAAGCGTTGTTACTTCTTGTTGGTACAAAAAGACAATCATTAAATGAGCATTCGCTATAGTTGATTAAGCAGAAAGTTTTAAAGGTGCATTGGCTCCCTTTCTCAAGGCTTAATTGAGGCTTTAAAAAAAAAGTTGTAATAACAACAACGCTCTATCATTCTAGGTTGATTTATTAAAAATTTGGATCTGATGAATCCATTCTTAGCTTTTCTTTTTTCTTTTTTTTTTTTTTTAATCTCTCTGCTTTCATAGCTACTTGTACATTTGCAGCCAGCTCTGCCCGGTGCTGGAAAAAGTGAGTAAATTACTCTCTACTTAATTCCTTTCCCTCTAGATCAGAGTTTATTTGCTTCCATTGGGTTTCAGGTGATGAGACCCCATAAGAACAGAACTGCAGGATCAGATTGAAGATCCATCTAGCTGATTACTTAGTTTCTGGCAGTGGTAAGTAGTTAGGTAGAGGAGTGGCAGAGCAAGCTGACTGTTGTACTTCCCCTGGGAAAGTTATTGGCTTCAGCAATCCATAGTTTAGGGACTTCTTGGCACAGAGGGTTGTATCCTTTTGTTTAACAACTGCCAGCAGATTTTGCTTCTGTGCCTTTCTTTATTAGTTTTCCCCCCAACAAGATGGTGTCTTGTAACTTACAACTAGGTTTTCCAGTAAGCTAAGCCAGTTTAGAGAACAGGAGACCCTACATATCTGCTCTCAAGGGTCTGTTCACAATAACAGCAGCAGCAATTTCCTCCCTTTGTTTTGTGAATTGAGGGGGGAGGTCCTTAGGACTTCGCTTATGCAAAGCAAGATGAAAAAGGCCAAACCCACAACATAGACCCCTAGAAAAGAATTGTAGGATTGTATTCCTGACTGTTCCTCTTGCCCTCTCTGACTGCTCTTGATCAGTCCTGTATTACTGTTGTTCTTTTTTCTAAGGCAGTTCAACTGCACCCAAAATATAAGGATATATAAGACTACATCAAAGACAGCTATGTCTTTGCTTAATAGCATTAGTTATCTAACCTGGTCTGTGTCCTAAAACTGCTTGGTCCTCAATAAAAAAGGTGAGGAAGCTGCTGCTTTTCTTCAATATTTTCTGCTATGATATTTTTGGAACACAGATCAATCCACTCTGATCCTGATTGTATTAAGAAAAAAAAAAAAAAGACCAAATATCACAGTCCTGATTTCAGTTGTGTTCATTCTCTGCTCAGATGAACTCCCATTAACCTTAGTGAACTTTTGCCTAAGTTATCACCACCAAAAACAAAACAAATTGTCTTCTGAATGTGGTCGAGTATTGGTGCAGATATATAAAACTGTGCATTGAAATATTAGCATGAAACCTAGGTATTGCAGCTTCTCTCATCCTTTGACCACCATGCTGTTTCTGAGACACTGTTTGATACTTGTCCTCATATTTTTTTTTTTCCAATTAGGGACACTCAAAAAATATTTAAAAACTCAGCATAGTGAGAGACATAGGGCAGCAGAACAGATGTCTAGCCTGAGACATCTGGATACAAGATGATCGGATAAAGAGCACCAGGTGACAGCGGGACCCAGCGACATGCCAGCGAACAGATGCTGAACAGGGGAGGGAGAGCTGCTCACCACTGCCCTCAGAGACAAGAAGGAAGGCAGGAAGGCTCCGCTGACCTTTCCACGCAACTCCTGAGGAAACCGAAGATATCCTTCCTCAGATTACACTTTTGAAGTTAGCTTCAAATATGAACATGTCTTCAGAGGCCTCTGCTTCCTACAGCCTGGAGAACCAAGTGTTCAAGAAGTGACTTGTCTTTTCTAATGGAGAAATTAGCAGAATCTCTGAGCTTAGAAGAGTCTGGGAGATTCTTCAGCACAGGACTAGATAGCTGCCTTCCCATGGCTATCAAAGAGATTCCTTCGCAAAACAGTGTTCAACACAACCGATATATCCCGGTCTTATATTCATTTATGCTATTTTGCTGCTTCCCTGGCAGATTTCTGCAAGAGAAAATTGCTGGCAGTGTTCACAAACCTGCACGAGGGGGCAGGAGAAGCTAACAGTTTCGGCAGCAAAGGCTGTCTGTGGCAAGAGAAGCAACTGACAGAAGTGATTTGCACTGCTGGTCCCTCTGGTTCTTTACCCTTCTCCTCTCCCTGAAGACAGACTTTCCTGCAAGGCTATTTTGTAATAGAGACTGGAAAATAAATATGACCTGCAATAAAACTTATGTCAACAAAGGTCTGCAGATTTTACTCAAATGTACACAAGCAGCCGAGATTGTTAGTAGGAAAAGGCCATTTTTGCATAGTCATTTCCGTTCCTGTAATTGCACTTTGAAATAAATACCAGTAAGAACTGCAGTTAAAAGACAAATCAGGACATTCCTTTTCCTTATGTCTTTTCTCTGACCATAATTAAGACATTGTGCTTTAAGATCAGGAAACACAAACACCAGTGCCCAGGAGATGTGAGGAATAGAGTTGCAGAAGAAATCAGTAGGATTCCACTTTACAGTTCCAAAGTAGTCCAGCGAAGTGGAGCAGAGCTTGAGTGAGCCAAGCCATGATCCCATGTAAATCGACATCATTCTGTTGATGCAGTAATACACAATTTACACCTAATAAAGAGTGGCTCACATTCTTCTGTGGGGAGAAAAAAAGTGCTGAGAATAAAAAAGTCTTGTTCATATGTTTACCAAATCCAGCTATTTGCTACAGTAATAACCACTAAAATTTGTTTTGGAGCGCTACCCTCCAGTCTTCTCATCTTCTGTACTTTTTTAAAAAAATAAGTGTATGCACAACAACCATGAGAATGAGTGATAGGTCTGAAGCTGAAACCAACTACTTTTTCTGGAAAGTAAATAATTTAGCCTTGCCATAGTTTGAGAAGGCAGAAAGCTATTGTTTTCCTGTAAAGATAGGAAAACAGGGGCTCATGAAGGCAAAGTGGCTTGGTCAGGGCTCTATAAGAAGACAGAGTAAATGAGAAGTTTCTTGTTTCTCAACACCTAGTCACAATCCATCAAAAATGCTGTACTAACAACCTTCCTTCATCTGCACAATAAGCCTCAGTGTCGCAGTTCTTCTGCCATGCTACCCTACATAGGAAGGATGACATGAACCAGGGTAAATCACAGAGCTCTGAAAATACAGGCAGTGCTACAGGGGGAAGAGGCACAAAAATGATGACCTTGCAAGAGGTGGCTGCACTTGTTTAATTGCTGTTGCAGAGGGAGTCATTCCCCCTGCCACAGCTGACAATGCTGCCCTTTCCTTTGCACCCATCCTGTTGCTTATCTAACTTGTGAGCTGACTCAACTTGATGAACCAGACAAAAATGAAGCTAATAGTATAGCACGTAATTACCAAGTTCACCTCTTACAAAAAAAGGGATGAGATGGCAAGCCGCCTCTGGTGTCCTACAAAACCTCACCCTAGTGTGCCTAGAAAGCACACCAAGTCCATGTAATCAGGCAGACTCTAATGCTGTTTCACCTTCTTAGAACAGGAGACCCATGAAGCAAGCAGTGTCCACAGGCATTGGGACAGACATGCTATAACAGCAGGATAGAATTCAGCTCCAGTCTTCTATCAACTTTCTAAATCCATAGCAATAGTTCAGGCAGAGGTTTATGTTCCAGTATTTAGTCCTGGGACTGCTGGTCCTCTTTGACTATTTCCTCTCCACTGATGGGCTTATTTCTGCCAGTGACTATCTCCAAATCAATCCTGTCAGCTCTTCCCTATTTCAAGGCCATCTCTTTCTTTCTCTTCTATTCTTCTGCCAAGTGCATACTTTGTTTCAGCTCTTCAAGAGAACACCTCAGAGTAAAAAGTGCCCTGTCTTCTTTCCCCAGTATTATAGTAGTAGTAGTAGTAACAAGGAGGATTGCTAGATGTGGTATGACTATTCTGAATGTGTATTTGTTAGGACTCAGGTTGGAAGATGCCTGAGTTTAAGTATCTTAGAAGTGTCTCTGATTTACATAGGCCTATAAGCTGACTTAAAATTAAGAATGTTTTAAGCACCTTGCTAAATCAGACTTCACTGAGTGATGACTGTAAGGGATACAACAATAAAAATATCCAGCTGTTGGCACTGAGGAAGTCTTCTTCATGCTGGGTGGCCAAGGCCACATTTTCAGAGAGGTGAAGGTTATAATTGAGGCTTCCCATGCGTGTTCAGAGCAGGGCCTGACAAAAAAAAAAAAAAAAAGCAGGGGCCTCCCTCTTGGAAACAATGAGAAGTTTTGTGTTGACTTGAAAACATTTTGGATAAGACTGTTACATAGCAGAAGTAGCAGATAAGCCTGCTTCAGATTGGCGCTCAGACACTAGAGGCAGATTGCAGACAAAATGAAACAAGTTTGGTCCAAACACACCACAACTGAGAAAAGGCTCTGTCCCTTAGCCCTGTCTGATCCTTAACATAGTCCGTAACAAAATCCCAAGTCTGTGTGCTACATCTTGAGCCCATCATCGTTACTTGACTCTGAGGTCTCTTTGTGTTCCACCAATTCAACCAAGCAGAAGAATAGGCTTGCATATCCCAAAAACTAGTCATTGGGTAAATTGGTTGTTTTTATTATTTAAGTGAAGGTCTGTATTGTGGCTACATTTGCCTACAGCAGAAGTTCTAATCAATATGCATTGCATGATGGAACTGCTAAACGCTGAAGCAGAGGTGAAACAGCAATAGTTAAATGCCTCCCTCCTGTGATGGTATTAGCATGACTGCTAGGAAATATGTGCTTGAAAATGCCAGAGAAAGTGATTTGTCTGTGACAGAAGCTGTTTAAAGAAGAGAGAAAATGAAAACCACAACCACACTAAAATAAAGCCTCTTTTAATGAGCTTCGGATGCCTTCTGGAAAATTGAGAAGGGCTTTTAATGCATAAATGGTTCTTCTGGTATATCATTATATTTTCTGGTGGTGAATTTTGTTTTCTTTTTTTTTCTTCCCCCCCTTTTTTTTAAAAATTACCAAATATATACTTTTTTATTTAGCTGAGAACAGGGCCTTTGTTGTTAGAAACAGAAAGCAGGAAGGACCAAATTTCTCCAGTCATCAGAAGAACCAGTGTGAGAGATGTTTACCTGAACCTAACCTAAATTCCTGAGGATACCCACCAGTATTTCCTGGAGAATGGTTTGGTAATCAATTTAACTTTCTGTTGCTGAGCATGAGTCATTGGAAATCATAATGATCAAGTGTCTGTATCAACTCTCAGGTGAAAGTGAGAAGATGGGAAGATATGGAAAAGAATCCTAAGATGGCTTTGCAGACCCTGGGCACAGAAGAAGGCCTGCAGCCCACTTCGAACAAAGAGGGTGATGGTTTTCACAGTCTAGTTGGCTGTTGCAACCCAGCTGTATGTCAGTCTACTGCTCTCCTATTGAATTCTCTTTTGTCGTATTGCCTGCTCTGAAGAACAGACACAACTATGCCATTTTAAGTCTTGTGTCATCTGCTCTTTAGTCCGTCTTATTTAAGGCCAATAGAGTCATCAGTGGGGTTCTATTAGTGCTATAAGTTGAAAAATCACTGTTCTTATTCTTTACTCTTTACTCCCATATGCAAAGTGGGAACTTGTCATTGAAGTATTCTTGAACTTGTTAGCTATCGGTACGCCAGCTTGCCATCCATATTTTTAAATGAAGTTGTACAAGTGTATGACGCCTGCCTTCATGAGTGGAACAAGTAAACCATTGAAAACTACAAACGGTCTAGTGTTTCAGTCACTGTACTAGTCAATCATACTGTATTCCCGCTTGCTTTCCAACCTTATGCATATTGACCCAGCCTTCAGAAACGCTGAAAGTTTTCCCATATGAGAATTATTTACGGCCTTGTTGCAGGCTGAAGATCTATACTCATCTTTAACACTTCCTGAATGAGTAATCTAGCCATGAAACAAAGGTGGTAGCTCCTCCTCAAGTTTCATGAAAAAATAGCAATGTTTACCTAAAAATGCAAGCCAGGCACTTATCTGCCAGAAGCAGTTTCAAAACCTGAATCTCTGTTCCAGAAATGCCACCTCTGAGATCACTCTCTAAATCTAGGCAATATAGAGAGCATAAGGTTCTCCTGTCTCATCAGCATTGCCAGTTGGCTGGATTAGACTTTCCCTCATCTCCTCCATTCGGTGTGACTGCTATTCTTAGACACCTAAATTCACTACGTAATGATCAGAAGTCAGCCCTGTGCATTCCTGTACTGTAACCAAGCTTTTGAATTTGGGGAAGGAATTGCTGTACTGAATGTCATGTCTAATTCCTACACTGGAACTGGTCCTGAGAAAGTAAGGCCTCAGATTCCCTTCCTAAAGAGGAGTTTGTCATGCTTGATCAGACTGTTGAGCTTCATGTTTTCTGAACTCTGGCTGGACATTAACATGCAGGCTCTATGACAAACATTTATTCTTTATTTTCCTCAAGTCCAACTGCCCAGTTACACCTCAAGTTTCCCTTTGCTCATTCCCTCTGCTTATTCCACACAGTGGGTTTCCAGGGCAGGAGTGAGCAGGCAGCTCTGCTGCTGTCTTCTGCACAAACACCAGAGAGGATGGGAAGAGGAGTCATAAAACCAACTGAAGAGGAACATCTTATTCACCTATGCAAAGGGTATGTCACTAGCTTCTATTTTTATTTATTTACTTTTTTAAAAGGCTCTTCAAAAACCAATTGCTTCAGCAGAGAGACCTGAAAGCATTTTTTTTCTGGCAGGAGAGAGGCATTCACCGTTTGCAGGGTTGGTTTTAATTTTATTCTATTACTTCAGTTTATGGCTGTCACAAGTCAAGCTAGCTCATGGTGGGGGTTTCAGATAAAGAATCAGTTTTCCATCTGCCCACTTACAAACTTCATCTTTCTCTTAGCAAAATGCCCTGTAGTGCATCTTCACCAAAGACAGTTTTGAATCGTGTGTCTGCTATCCTTAGTATCTTGTCTTGAAAGTGAGCTTAGCCACCTGGACATATTCCATATAGGCCACTGACTACACATTGCACCAGCAACTCACGTAATTGAAATCTGTTGTAATTAAATGTTTCATCTTCCTCTCAGCTGTGTCAGTGACAAATGTCACCAAGATTCAGATCCTCCATTACCTGCTACCTTCTGCACTGGTTGTCTGAGGCCAATCCATATCCATCCCCCTGTCAGGAGTCCTGTGACAGTTCTTCTCCACATGAGAGAGAAGTATCTCAAGGTTTCAGGCTGCCATCTCAAGGTTTCAGGCTGCCATCTTAAGGTTTCAGGCTGCCATCTTGTTCCACTGCACACTCAGGCTTCACTCCCCACTTCTAATTTGCTTGCCAGCAAGATCCTCTCTACAAGAGCTGAAGAGAAATATCAGGCTCATGGATGAGCCTGGAAGAGCTGGTTATTCAATATTTGCCCCCATTATTGTTGCTGTCTACTTACCTCCAACTCCTTCTGCCTCACTTCTTTCCTTTTGTCACACACTGATTGCCCAGCAAGGAAGAAGGGCATTTGACAATTGGAAGCCGAGCTGTACTCTCATTTTCTCTTTTAGGTGCTACCACACTTGTGAAACAAGTCTGCAGTTTCACAAGCTCATTTCACCAAGGACTGAAGAAGAAAGCAAGTTAGTAGCTAAGTCATTAACTCCACTTGGCTGTCACTAAACTCTTCCTGGCATCAATGAGAAAGATCCAAGAAAAGTCCTTGGGAAAAGAGAATGTCTGGTTGTAATTACAATGCAGGTGCCTAATCTGTCACATGAGAGTCCAAGACAAAGTCTAAATGATTGAACTCCTTGAAAAATGAGACCTGAGTTTGCAAGTTAACTATAAAAACTCTACTACAAAATTAACTACAGAATCAGTGGGCCATGATAAGAAACAGCAGCTAAAGAACAGATTCAAAGAAAAACACACATATTGTTCCACTGAGTTGCTTTTCTTTTTGCTTTAGAGCTTCTAAGAGTCAACTGTCTGCCTGCATTAGTTAATGACCATTCAACAGCTTATCCTTCCAATTGCTAAGACCACTCAAACCTAGAATCGCTTTTTGCCTATAACTGGCCAACTGATCCCCAGAAGGGTAGAGATCATTACAGATTTTCAGCACGTGTAACTTTAAATAGTGCCTGGGCAGGATCCCACCGGTTGCTGATTCACCTGGCAATGTTTTTCTCATCTAAACTGAGTGCTAGGAACTGGAGAGGGGCAATACACAGTCTACAGGAGATGGTAATAAAGGCTGCTGCCTTCCATCCAGCAGTGATAGATTAGTGTCCTTTACATACATAACAAATCCTCTCTGCTACTGCAGCAAGAACGAGTAGCTACACTTCCAAAGAGGGCTTTTATAAAGGCAAAAGATGAGAAGGAAATTCCTTCCACATAGATGGTTGTGGACCATTGCTAGTTGCAGGGATGCACAGCAACTGTTAAATTTACGCAGGGCCTGATGCACGGCTCTTGTCTACATGCTGGTCTTGGCTGAGGGCCCAGCTTCTGTAGCATGCAGGTGCCAGCCCTGCATCCACATTGCTTACTCCCCATATCCTCATCCCTACAAGCTCTAGCAGGAGAGTTGCCAGAAGTTTACACTACAGATGCATTAATGTCCTTCCTTCATAAAGAAAGCCATAGGTCTTTGTGGCTAGATGTTTGCGTATTTGCACTCTGGTTCATCAGCCTCAGTTCTTAATTGCTTTTCCCAAATTAAAGCAGAGAAGAGAGAAATTCCGTTAATGAATAAACTGTTCCCATTGTTAATTAATCAGCAGCAGAATAACGATTCAGGATCAGAGCCGCTCTGTTCTATCCCTGCTCAAAGGAGATCAGCTCACCTCCTCCCAAACACTTGAGAAAGCCTGCGTTCAGAGGTTGCCTAGCAAGTTAGCCAACACAGGCTGCAATACAGAGTGTACTGCCACAGACGTCTTCCTGACGCATTCCCCCTCCAGCTCCCTCGTCACCAGCCTGGGGTTTGTGACACTGCAAACAAGGAGCATCTCCCAGGTAATCAGGGCCCTGACAGTTAGGGCTAAGTGTTGGCCCAGAGTCCTGGCACTCCACCCAGATCACAGAAAGCTGGTGTGCCATGCTCCTGCTGTGAAATACTTAATAAGCAAGCCGCCGGCACCACCTACACTCATTCCACTCTCCAAATGGTCCCAAAGTTTAGCTTCATTTGTCAGAGACATTAGTGTACCTCAGTAGTTAGTGCTGGACACATTCAGGCTCTTTGAAGCCATTGCATTGTAATTATTTCCTAGCAAGAATTAGCTGGAAAACATTTCCACGTCAAATTACATCAGACCTGAGACTATCTGCATAATAAAAACTAGTTTTTGTTTGTTTGTTTGTTTCCAAAAAGGAAACTTTTTCTTGTTTGTATGCCAAGCTGCTGTGGTTTCCCATGTGGAAAGCACACAGGGAGATACTCTATGCAGCCACTACCTTTTGAGAAGCATCGGTCTTTGTTTCCCTAACACAAAGAAAACC
>VXAA01002652.1:0-14186 GCA_013399115.1 Anseranas semipalmata | reverse complement strand
GCAGAGCCACGAAGATGATTAAGGGAGTGGAGCATCTCCCTTATGAGGAGAGGCTGAGGGAGCTGGGTCTCTTTAGCTTGGAGAAGAGGAGACTGAGGGGTGACCCCATTAATGGTTATAAATATGTAAGGGGGGAGTGTCAGGAGGATGGAGCCAGGCTCTTCTCAGTGACATCCAATGATAAGACAAGGGGCAATGGGTGCAAGCTGGAACATAGGAGGTTCCACTTAAATATGAGAAGAAACTTCTTTACAGTGAGGGTGACGGAGCACTGGAACAGGCTACCCAGAGAGGTCGTGGAGTCTCCTTCTCTGGAGACATTCAAAACCCGCCTGGATGCGTTCCTGTGTGACCTGATCTAGGTGTTCCTGCTCCGGCAGGGGGATTGGACTAGATGATCTTTCAAGGTCCCTTCCAATCCCTAACGTTCTGTGATTCTGTATAACAATCATGTTCCACTGCAATGACAGTGGATAAGGTTCTTCACCTCATTTGCTCCAGCACTAAGGCTTGTTATACTCAGAAATGTCATAATATTGACGTCTCTCATTGCACCTCACTTTGAGGTACAATGGTTGAGGTATGCTTGTCATTTAATCGTAT
This sequence comes from Anseranas semipalmata, assembly GCA_013399115.1. Classification (NCBI taxonomy): domain Eukaryota; kingdom Metazoa; phylum Chordata; class Aves; order Anseriformes; family Anseranatidae; genus Anseranas; species Anseranas semipalmata. Next base: position 13,583 of record VXAA01002652.1, on the reverse strand, counting down.
TGCCATATAGCTCCCCTCAGCCTACAGTGGAGTTTATTGCACCCTCACATGACACTCTGGCCATCAACTCAATTTGGTATTAGAATCATGATAAGAAAAAAGCAGAAGTCACTGCAGCTGCAAATGCAAAGAAAAAATGCAAATCTGAAGGAAAAAATAAACAAAAAGCAGTTTGAGGCCATCCCTGTGCTGTTTTGTCTAATTAGCATATTTTCAATACAGGTCCAAATGCCAGAGTCATTAGCATAAACTGAACTCCTGCCCAGGACAATAAAGATCTTAAGCACAGCTTATGTAAGTGGTCAAATATCCAGGCAGGAGAGGAAATCATGCTACTGTTGAGAAGGAGCAGCTCACCTTCATCACAGACCAATTAAGATGGCATCTGCTGTAGGTCTGCCAACTGCTCACATTTCCCTGCCATGAGTTCAGCTGTAGCAGTGCAGGTTGGAGGACTGGCTTTGCACACAGTCAGAACGGTTTGTTTGAGTACTCGGCAGTCCATTGACCCGGTGTTTTACAATGAAGTCCAAGCACATTTATCCAGAACACTGGGAGGTGGGGGCTGGAGGGCTATTCCAGGAGCTGAACTGACTGAAGTGGATGTCATCGTTTATGGCTTAATCAGTGTAATCGATGTGGCCCCAGGACATTACAAAAATATCACTGGCTTCCAGGCTGATCAATACTTTTATGAGGTTTTTGTACATTGACCTTTTAATACACATCTGACTGTGTAATCTGCCCTGATTGAAGAGAATGGCATTTCACCACTCGGATTTACAAAAAAAAAAAAAAAAAAAAATGTTTTGGCATAGTATTACTACAATCCGTAGAGAATAGTTAAGTTAAAGAAAAGAGGGTCATAGCGAGTGTGCTAATCCAAGGATGAAAGGAGTGAACATGAAGTTGAACAAAAAACAGGAAATCAAATTTCCAGGGAGATTTGCAAGCCTGTGGGTGTTTACTGTGTTCAGTGGGAAAGTGCTGAAGTTATGATCCACAAAAGGAGGGAGCTCCATCCCACAGGCTACAACAGAGGGTGGTGATGGTTCAAGTTTAGGTACTACAAAGAACAGCATGAGAGGAAGCAGGGAAATTTGGTGGATGGGGGAACAAAATGATTGTTAAAGGGAAAGCTGAAAGGGTGAATTTGACAGGTGCCTCAGTCAGTGGATGCGAAACAAATTGTGGGCAGGGGTGACATGAGAGGGCAAATTCATTTTGAAAGGCCAGGTTTTGGGAACCTTGTGCACAGTGAGAGAGTTAAGGCCTGGGACCCAAGCAGATTAGACAGTAGTTTCCAAAGTAGCAACAGCAGGAAGTTTACGTGGGAAATAAGTAGCAGACAACCTCTTCAGAGACAAATATCCTGTTTTCCTACAAACTTTCCTATTTAAGAAAAAGAAAGAACCTAAATAAATCCCATATAACGAAGTCACCAGATTATTTTTTTTATTATTTTTTAAGTAAACAAAGCGTTCTTTCAAGTTCTATGAGAGGCATTAGTGGATTTCAAAATAAGAAAAATTAACACCACATTTCCCACAACTAAGCTCACAGACCCCAAGGGTTTTACTGCCCACTCTGGTTTCCTTTGTTTTGTTAGTTGTTCTCCACATCAGAAACAATGATTTTTTTTTTATTTTTTTTTTAAGGAACCATCTTTTAAATTGAGCTGTAAACTGCTCCTGATGTATGTGAGTGTGGATGTGTGGGGGTGTGTGAGCAAGCCTGTTTGTGAGAGAGGAAAAGAGCGGATACATGTGTGGTAGGGGAAAAATAAGAACTAAGAAGAATGAAAAACCAGTCTAGGGTGGAATTGAGCCGTGAAAAATGAGTTGTGAAATAGGATTATACCAAGATGAGGTTATTTTTGTGATTTTAGGCCAATTGGGTAAGTGGGAAACCTAGAAATTCTCTCAGTTTATAGCAAGGCAATTCAGAGTTCATTAAATACTCTTGGTTGTTTGGCTGTTTGTTTTAAATCTCCCAGCAACAAGGGAAAGAAGATTTACAAAAAGCTATAGGAGGATAAAGTTCCATGGGATTTTTTTTTTTAAAAAAAAAAAAAAAAAGAAAGAAAGAAAAGAATGTAAAAACTGTATCCATGTGAATAAAAGCTCTCTCTGTGCTGGGCTTCCTTTCACAAGCTTTGCTCATGTTGTAAGTTTCTATATTGTAACAGCTGGACTGCATTTTTTCACCATTCCTTCTTAAGCAAAAAAACAGGCATATTAGCAGGACCTGGTGCAGATTACAACCGCTCAGACTAACTAATCAGCTGCTGCTGGATCAGAAAGAAAAGATCCACTGCTGTGAAATGGCAAGAGTTGTTCTCCTGCTTTGAACAAAAGTCATGCCATATACTGATTCCTTCTGGCAGTTTTTGTACTACAAGATTCTTTTAAAATCATATTTACTTTTCCAGCAGTGATTTAGACAGTTACTTAAAATCCTGCAGCTAAATCAAATATTTAATTTTAATCTAGTGTCAAAGATAACAAAGTTCCACAGGTACTCGGCATGAACAAGGAGATATTCAGATTACCACAAGTACCTCCATACTCTCAGGATACCCACAGATCAGTCCATCCAGACAAAGATAAAAACAAGAGGGACATTCTTCTCAAGACCCGTTTTGTCTTTACTCCTATCCCAAGGCCGCCAATATTCACTGTTTGCACTGGTGGTTATTTGTGACACAGACACCTGACCTGCCTGGGCTGAACCCCAACATACGGTATGCAGCAGATGTTTGGGACCCATCTGCGCTCACTGCCAGGGTAGCACAGAGCTGAAATACTCACCTACAGGTTAAGCAATCACTATTCCATTTCCAGGCCTGTGAAGCCATCCAATTACTCACCATGTAATTACTTGGTAGTCAGTAAATAAAATTCACATGACCTGAAAAATACTGCTTTGTTAGGGAAAGGAGGAATGGGATAAATAGAAAATTAGGGGGTTCTTTTCCAGTAGAGAAAAATATTAGTTTCAAAGTTTGTATCCATATTTCCTCTCAAGTTTAGGGATGCTTGTCTGGATCCATTTCTAGTTTAAGCTGCAGGATAACTTACCGTCCAAAAAAAGCCTCCCAAAGTCATTTGGGGAATGTGTCTCAAGTCCTTTTCAACTGGTTCAGCCTGCAGCTTCCAGAAACAGGGCCACCTAGGATTTGCTCCATGTGCTGTTAGCAAATAGCAATATGTAGGGGAATGGATATATTAAATGAAATCCTGGTAATGGTTGAATCCTGCCTGCCAGGTTTAATAATTTAAAGAAAAAAAAATTACACAAGTCTAGCCAATCTACTGGCAATCCACAGCTGGAATGGACCCAAATTTACCTTCTGTCCAGTGTTTAAAACCACAACTTTGAAGACAGGTGGACTAATAAAAATGTTAGAGAGCACATTGGTATTAGAGAGAATTTAAGTTCTATTGCCCCCACTTGGCACAGCACAGAAAATCCAAACCCCCATCACTATAAAAGTATATCTGGATTAGTAGCCACACAAGAGGACTATGTGAGACTTTTAGCTTTGCAATATAATGATCTAAGAGTGCTTCCTACATAGCAGAAAGGGAAGAAGTGATGCCACTTTCATTCAGGCCCAGCTAGACTTGGGGATCTGAAAATCTAGTTTAGGCCCAGATAGCTGTAAAGTTACCTGACAATATTGGCTTAGCAGAGGCAGGTGTTGAAAGAAAGACTTTAAATACCTGTTTGCAAGAAATCTTACCTATTTAATGTAGGCAATGTTCTTAGAGATCTGCTAAGGAAAGAGAACCAGCCATATCTAGAGGCTGTGTTCAGAACAGGCACCCAAGCCACACAGACCACTAACCTGCCTCAGCAAGGTCTCCCACCAGCACCACCACACTTCCTGCTCTTGCAATGAGAAATACTTTGAAAGACAAGGAAGAAAGAGGGGACAAACACCATCTTTTTCCTCATGAAAATGTTCATGTATAAACCAATGCTCAGAATCTCCAAAAAGCAGAAGTTTTATCACACTAAAGAAAATGCAGAAGCTTCACTTTGAACACAAATCTGAAAATGTTGTCTTTACCCTTTGACTTCTTTTACTTCATTTGGAGTACATTGAAAATAACTTCACTTCCCTAATTCAGATAGGTAATACTATAATAGAATAGAATAGTTCAGTTGGAAGGGACCTTCAAAGATCATCAAGTCCAACTACCTGACCTCTTCAGGGCTAACCAAAAGTTAAAGCACATTACTGAGAGCATTATTCAAATGTCTCTTGAACACCGACAGGCATGGGGCATCAACCGCCTCTCTAGGAAGCCTGTTCCAGTGTTTGACCACCCTATCTAGTCTGAACCTCCCGGCACAGCTTTGTGCAGTTCCTGCATGTCCTACCATCAGTTACTGGGGAGAAGAGACTAGCACCTCCCTCTCTGCTTCTCTTCCTCAGGAAGTTGTGGAGAGCAACGAGGTCGCCTCTGAGCCTTCTCTTCTCCAGACTGAACAGCTCAAGTGCCCTCAGCCTCTCCTCATAGGACATGCCTTACAGACCTTTTACCAGTTTTGTTGCCCTCCTCTGGATGCTTTCAAGGACCTTAGCATCCTTTTTAGATTGTGGAGACCAGAACTGCACACAATATTCAAAGTGAGGTCTCACCAACACTAAATATAGCAGGAAAAATAGTAATTTGCACCTTGGCACTCTGCAGGTGTGAGAACACTGTGCCATAAGGAGAAGGCAGGAGATTTCTTTGCCTGTTCTAACCCGTAATAGCATTTTTATCACGTAGACTCTTAGGGTTAAGAAGCTGGCATGTCTCAAACATACCCTACTCGTTTGAGTATCACAGTACTGGAAAGAGACATCCAGTGCTCTAGGCTTCTTCCGTATTACAATTAGTTGCAAACCATGCATGCAGACTGATTACTTTGCCCCAGAGCTATTTGGCTCTCCAGGCTAAATGACAACTAACTGTCTGAGAGCAACTAAAAAAAAAAAATAATAATCAAATACACAGCTGGCTTTTTGCAGGCCTTGACTCCAGGCTGGAAAACAGCATGTCCAGCCTTAGGCTTTTATCTGTAAGGAAATAGTGTGGAGGAATAGAGGGATGACATGGGAATTATTCTACAAGGCAGTATGCTTCTATAATTGCTCAAGAATTAAGAGGTGAGATGTAATTAATCACTACGACTAATTCACTGTTTAACCTTGACAAAGTCCTTAGTGATTGATTCTATACCCTGGTTTTCCTGTGCACATACTGGGAATATTAGCTAATGTTAACACAAAAGTCACCCAGACTTCTGAAGACTTTTCAGGAACTCTCCAAAGCCAACAAATGAACTGTTTCTCAGAGTACCCCATTTATGAGTTATTACGTAAGAGGTAAAGCATTCATTTAACTGTAGCCACATTACAGGGTCTCCTCATGTGACATGATTTGCAGACTTAAGTACCAGTTGCAAAGAAGTCATATCCCAGATCTAAGAGCCCTTTCCCACCATCTCATTGTCCCTGCATAGCACAACTGTTGCAATAACCCTGAGGACAAAGCCAGGGAGTCTGTGATACACCCTGGGTCCTGACCATCACAGCTTTAAGCTGAAGAATTTTGAGAGCAGTCAGCACAGCTGTCTGGAGCATAGAGACGATAAGTGATTATCTTTGGTGTGAAGCATTTGAGTCTCTTTTTGCTTGAATGCCAAACGATCTTTTTAAGACTTACTTTAGCTCCCTTTACAGTGCATAAGGGATTATCAACAGTGGAAGTACCAACCAACTTGAGCCAGGGGCTAAAGTAATGCTTCAAAGAAAGCAGAAGAAATATACTGGGGGACAGATATATGAAGAAAGGTGGTAGAAACTCCTACCCTCTTTAAATTGCTTGGCACCATCCAGCACACTGGCACGTCTATAATTGATCTGGTATGAGTAATATAGTCTTTCAGATTTTGGAAGAAGCCACAGACCTAAAAGATATTCACTACTGCCTCCTTCTCCCTAAAGGATAGCCCAAGTCTTTGCTAAGAGCACATACCTTGTACTGTGTCCAGAACCTCTATGTAATAGGATATTCAAAAATATAGACTCTTCTTGTATGCCTCTGAGGAGGCAGCTCCACAGCCCAGCCCAGCCCAGCCCAGCCCTCAGCTATACTGTACTGGAAGCACTAGCATGGCAATCTGAGTCCTTTTGTGCCTGCTGTGTCAGGGGCAGTGTAAATTTACACCTGCCTCAGATTTAATTTAGCAATTAGCAATTAGTTGGTAATTTAAGGAAGGCAGGAGAGATTCCTCTGAAATAAGACGATTAATAAACAAGAGAAAAACTGAGCTCTGGATGAACTGAGTGTGTTATTTCTTTCTTTGTAGGGTGCCAAATAGACCAGAGTAGGTTTGCAGAGATTTAGGGCTTTGATTTACAAAGATGTCTCAGTGTCATCACTTTTCAGCTTTGTTAATGCTGTTGTTGATATTTTGCTGTGCAAATCCACATTCTTTCAAAACTTTCCTTCTGTCTTGAAAAATCATAATTGGCCCACCCAACAACAGCACTCAATGATCAGGTTTTTTCCTGCCTGAATACAAGGATGGCTGACAACAGGAAGTGTCCCCCTCCACAGTGAGCAGCACAGTGCAGTCCAGTCTAACAAAATAACTTTATAGCAATAGTACCTCAATGCACCTCAAGTACCTTGAAAATAACCCTATAGTACTAGCTGGACTCGATGATCCTTGTGGGTCTGTTCCAACTCAGCATATTATATGATTCTACCCGGGGATGTTTCATTTGATTGAAGTAATGCATACACATGGCTTTTTACTTACTAAAACCAGCAGAAGATAGAGTCAGATCAGATCCTGGTTAATACAAGCAAATTCTTTTTGTTGGTTAGTTGTAAGCTTCACGTTATCGGATCGGATCGGAGAGGCGAGGAGAGGAGAGGAGAGGAGAGGAGCAACTTTTCTGCTCTGAACAAGGCAATTAGTTGTGTTAAGGAGAGCTCAAAAGGAGGGTCATTCTGCTGAATAACAACCCCATGGGAAGGCAAAGATTTAACGTCTGATGAGATTTCCACATGTCCTTGGCTGCAATTTAGGAGATACTGCTAAGCCCAGAAAGGGCTGGCAGTGCATTAGCTAGAAATGAACCAGGTCCAGAGCCTGCCTACTGCAGTTCAAAGCAAAGCAAGCAGCGTTAGCCCATATTAAGGAAGACAAGAAAAGTCTAAGGAGTTTTCTTTAATGACTATCACCTGAACCACAGGTTCTTATGTGATTTCCAAATACTTTGGATTGTTGTTTAGTATCTGTTTGATGCAGCAACAACCAAGCTCTCAATCACTCTGACCTTGCACATTCAGTAAGCCCCCAAATCTGTAATGTCAGAATCTCAGTCCAGTTTACTTCCAGCTCACAAAACTTTCAATGCAGGCTCTTCTAGAAATCTGGTCACTTATGAAGTTATCTGTATGGGAGCAGAATGCCTTTGAAAATCAGTACCTTCATGTATGAAGAGCTCAAGACATCTTTTGGCATATGGATATGCAAGTGTGTTTGAGGGTAAGAAGTAAAGGAATATAACATTTGAGTATGTTGTACCCAGAATTTAAAAAACAAAAGAAACACCGTCAGGCAATTTCACAAGAGTTAGTTAAAAATAACAAAACCTGTAGTCCTTACAAATAGAGGGCCCACAAGATAAACAGCAGTACTTTGGTCAGTGTATGTGATCACAGGTCCTGGTAGTACTGCTTGGTTTTATGCCATGGACTATATAGGTGGTAGGTCTTCTCTGGGTTGGCAACACTTTTTGATGCACTATATACCCAGGTTTGGGTCAGGGTTATGCCAATGCCACTTGCTCTGTATGTGGACCTCTCCTCCACATACAGCTCAGCAGCAAACATGACACTCAGGCAGCATTCAACGCAGCATTACCAAACCAGCCCCGATAACCGGTGTATCAGCAGTTGTCCTCTCACCACCTGCTACAGAAATGCAGTGAGAGCTGGCCCATGCCCGAGCTTCACGTGAAAGCCCACAGTGCCAGGACTGAACTCGTGATCAGCAGGACAGCATCCCCTGCCCAGTGAGTGCTGCTCAAACATAAGGAAGGAAAAGGGACTTGCGCAAACTAATATTTTGAAAGAGTGGGGAAATACCACTATTCTTGTGCAAGCTTAACAGAAATTCGGTAGTGCCAAGGGTCATCGAGGCTGGCCTGGCAGCAGCCTCTGGACCTGTGTTAGAAGATGTCTAGTCCAATGTCAATTCAGAGAACACTACTCTAACTGTTGGGCCACTGATAGCATGACTTCCCACATCTGCCCATTTTTTTGAAAAAACTCTTAGAAAAATGCCCACAGATCTGAATGCTGCTTAAACAGCAAGGCCCCCACATGCCCATTGCATGAAAGGTGGAAATCCCTAATTACACTAAGTGTGTAATGAACAGTCCAGGAATAATGGCTGATCTGGAAGAATCAGTACTGACATAAGTTGTCTAGTGTTGCAAGAAATAAAGATTTATTTTTAAACAACAAAGTCATCCAAAGGAGCAGACATGTTTCTCATGCTTCCCTGAATAATATTAAAATGATGGCTGAAAGGAAAGATTCTCATCTTTTACGGAAATAAGGCAGAAAGACTGAATGCTTACTGTAAATGTTACCAATATCAACATTCTCCAAGTAACTTCCAGAACATAACAAGACATTCAATAAGTATTTACTATACAATATTCTGTCTGAACTACCACTTTCCTCCAAAAACCTACAGTGTCAAATTTAACACAACTTGTTTTTTCTTACTTTAAACAGAGGACTAGCTAGCACAAAATGCCTGTTTGTACACATCCCAAGCACAATTTGGATGAGCAAAACCTGGATTATATTTGCAAATGGCTCTGAGATTTACAAAAGACCAAGACAGAATGTTGGCTATTGATTCTCATACCTGGGATTTTCAAAATCCTACAACTACTCTAAACCTTATTTATACGTAAGTGATTTTTTAAATAGATCTTGGACTAGGCAATGTGGTCTAAGGTTTAAAGCAAATGGCTGAGAAACAGGAAACTTGGGAGAACTGGGTTGGATGACAGCCTGGATAAATGCATGTGGTTTGTTTGCATGATTTTCAGTTAATAACAAGGGAGATTGGATGTCAGAAAATTCAGAAAAGGGAAATAATTCTTCATCCTTCCAGTTAGAGAAAAAAAAAAAAACTTCATATGAAGGTAACCGAACTTATAAATATCAATGGAAAGTAGTTGTGTCTTATCACTTAGAACTGAAATGGAGAATGAACTGCAAGGCACAGTCCTGTGCCAGTTTACAGCGGGACGTCTAGAATGGTTGATCTTTTTTCCACTTGTGAATGCGGAAGTGTTGGGACAACCAGTGACTGGCTGAGTGTTCTTGTCCTGTCACTGATACCAAATAATGATTCACAAAAAGCTGAACAAAATCCCTTCAATGCATATGGAAACAGTCAAAACCCTTCTTTAGCTGATACTGTTTTTCCCAAACCTTCTCATCCATGAGCATATGAGGTCTAATAACACTTGTAATTGTTATTCTACCTTGGGCAAGTTCAGATATTGTTGTTTTTGTGCATGTGTGCACACATGCAAAGGTCTGATCTTTTGAAAAAGCTTGGCGAGGTGCCCAAGAGGTTAATTAAAGGCAATGATTTGTTTTTTTAAAAGAGACACTCCAAAAAGTCAATACAGGACTCATAAAGAAGTCTGCAGGGAAAAGACATCCAATTATTTGAGGTGAAGAAAGGGATAATTTAGTAGATATATTATTGTTCCACTGCTGATTCCAAGATTGTCTCTCTTTCTTGATCTTGATGCTCATCCCTCTTCTAAACTGCAGATCAACACAAACTCCAAGGGTTCATAGACAAGAACAAGTCAAGTGAAGCTCTGACCTTGTGGGTGAGCACTGCACATAGAGTGCATCTGTTTTCTGCTGTGAATTGTACTACCTTTTTTTCTGAATATTAGTCTTGTGCTTACATTTTCATAACTTCACAGTTTAAAAAAAAAAAAATCTGAGAGTTTCTTAGCTTGCATAATTAAGCATGTAGAAGTGAGAAAGTCATCTGACACACTTCTTATTTTCCTTGAGACTGTATTACCAGGATACTTATCTGGCTTTATTTGCAACCTTAGGAATGAGGACATCAAGAAATTATTGCTCCTTGCTTGAGAAACTTCTGTTCCTAGTCAATAATCATAATTTTATATCACAGCAAGCCCTTTTTACCTGAGAACAATAAAAGGTCAATCCCACAACTTCACTATATGGAAAATATATTAAGCCTACTTGACATCTGCAGAAACTATGCTAGCATTACAGTATTAATTCATTTGCCAAAGACTTAGATTTACAGATATGGTTCACTTTGTACAGACATGGCTTGGTCTTAGATGTGCGAGTGCTAGCTCTGGAGTCAAACAGGTACCATGTGCTTAACTTAAATCTGATTTATCTAGTGCCTCAGTTCAGGATATTTTCACATAGTGAATTTAAGCCTTTAAATGAAAAGTTCATTTAAAAGTTCAGCCAAACTATTTTGCAGCAACCCTTAGCAATAAAAACAATCAAGTCGTTTATATCACACTGAATTTCAACTGCTTAATACCAGCTTACTAATCAGGCTTGTGAATACTGTTGATTAACTGCTGAAATATTATTGCTTAAGTATTATTTCTTAAACTTGAGACTTTCTTTTGAGATATCATTATCCTTATCAGTATGGAATGTCAGATCAGTTTGTTCTGAAAATTTTATCTTTTACAGCTTACCTCTCTTAACTTTCTGCCATAAATTATTATCTGAATTTCTTCTTGATTGAAAAGTCAAAGATAACACCCATTATCACCCTCCTGCTTAAATATTATACTCACTCAACACCTAAATATTATGCTCAACTTGCTACTACACCTTGAGTGTGTAGAGCATAAAAGCATATTTTTCAAGGTGTGTCTACTCTGGGTAACAACCTTGTTAGATCGCAGGGTTATTGGACACCACTACAGATAGTGCTTATGGATTTCTACCTGGAATCCTTCTCAGTTCCTTGAATGAGGTCCTCTGCATGGGATTTTTTTTTTTAGTTTGTCTTTGCCTGTTCCTTCATATTCCTGCAAAACTTCCATTTCCTTGACATTGTTTTCTAAAGTTACATGAGTTGTAATTTTCAGCTTTCTAATGCATAAGTATCAACAGATGAAAACTCAGCTCCAGTGGTGCCAACCTGCCATTTAAAGATGCTGGCCTGTCAATAATCCATCACTTTTACCAGTAGATACTTTCTACAAACTTTTATCTACAGCAAATGTTCCAAATCAGTTGCTAACACCTTTGGTTATCTAATATGCCTTTAAACCTCTATGGACAAATATGATCAATGAAAGAAAGAAAGTATGATGAGGAAATGAACAGAATAATTTTTCACATCAGGTTTGTCAGATTCTCTGGATCCCAAATTGCCTGGTGCAACTGGATTGGAGTATAAGGACATTATTCTGAAGGATATAATATCCACAGTATAAGAAGGACATAAAACTATTAAAGAGTGTCCAAAGGAGAGCAGCAAAGGTGGTGAAGGGTCTAGAGAGCAAGATGTATGTGGAGTGGCTGAGGTTTGTTCAGCCTAGAGAAGAGGAGACTGAGGGGAGGCCTCATCGTGGCCTGCAGCTTCCTCACAAGGGGAGTGGAGGGGCAGGAGCTGATCTCTGCTCTCTGGTGACAGCAACAGGACCCGAGGGAACAGCATGGAGCTGTGACAGGGGAGGGTCAGGCTGGGTGTTAGGAAAAGGATCTTCACAGGGAGGGTGGTCAGGCACCGGAACAGGCTCTCCAGGGAAGTGGTCACGGCACCAAGCCTGCCGGAGTTCAAGACGAGCTTGGACAATGCTCTCAGACATATGGTCTGATTTTTGGGTGTTCCTGTGCAGAGCCAGGAGTTAGACTCAATGATCCCTGTGGGACCCTTCCAACTCAGAATATTCTATGATTCTGTGATAAAGTGTTTCCCAACATTACCTTGGAGGCATCCCATGCCTTCTTTGAGGAGTCTGGACAACCTTGAGGAGTTGTTTCGTGCCCCAGAACTAGCACTTTGACTTTTACAGAAAATAACAGAAGACGGTTAGCATCTGCTAGCACGTTTTTTAATGTTTTGTGTGAAAACTGACAGCTCCTACACAGCACGGTAAACACCGTACTGTGGTGGAGGAATTAGGTTCTTGAAACATCAGTCCAGTGATGCTTGGATAGAGGAGAATGTTGGAGAAAGGTACAATTCCAGAGGAATTTTACAGAAATACATTTAAATTTTCCCCTATTTTTTTCCTTCAGGTGCAACTTGTGCATCATGTCACAAATAAACCATCGAAAAATCGTTAAAATATTAGCACGATAAAAATAAAAAATAATCACACTGAATGATCTCATTAATATTTACCCAGTAAGATAATTGTTATATCTCCATTGTAAATGAGTAGGAAAAACAATTAAATTAGCAATCTCTAGGAAATAATATGAACATCAATTTAAGGGAGAAAATCTAGGCATTTAAGAGACACTTTACTTTTCAAAAATAGAATAAATATATCCTTCACTTTGATAGATTTCTTCTGCCAGAGATATTTTTCTTTTCTTGCTACATAAAGAAATAAGCTGAATTTAAGATCTTATCATGGCAGATCATGCTGTTAAAGGGAGTCTAAGAATTGCTTAATTTCACAGAATATTTGGAGTTTTCAATAAATATTGACTATATTTCTCAATAAGCGGCTTGGTAGTATAGAGAAATTTCACAGAATCACAGAATTGAATACAGGAATTTAACAGCTAATGTAATTCCAGCATAACATCCAGGTCACTTGGTTTCTACCTACAGAGGATCATCCAGGATCATCCATCCTTGGTAAAAAGACTTGAGCAGCTCATACCCTGGTGAGCAGGAATGGGGCATGGCAGGGAGTCCTCAGAGCTCATATGTCTCTTTGTTCATCAGCCCTGGAAACTCCTGGTGTTCGACCTGTCTTTTGTCTAATTTACCCATGAATCCAAGCTATTGGATGAGAGAGAAGATTTTATGTGGACTAAGAAGTTTGTTTAGTGTCGGGTATCTTTGGATCTTTAATCTGGGTTTAAGCTGTGCCTTATTACTGCTTTTCTTGGTACTAACAGACCATAGGCATGACCAATGGCAGCAGAGGAACAGCTACAACATAACATCTTTACACTAACATAAAATAAAATGAAGCAAGTTATTTACATATTTCTGCAAGATATATTTACATGTGGCCTTCTGGACAGAAAAGACCATATCCGCACTGTGGCCCGGATCCGCCAACTTTCTGCATGTGCCCCAGCAAGCACAACTACAGGCACAGCCAGAACATGCTTTCACGAGCATGCAGACCCTGCACACACAGGGTGTGTTGGCATGTCACCAGAAACACAAGCATCGGCTTTCACGCTAAACAGATTACCTGCAAAGCACCCATGCAAACATAAGATGGGTGGGAAAGAAAGCATATGAATCATAGAATCACAGAA
>VXAA01002649.1:0-10530 GCA_013399115.1 Anseranas semipalmata | reverse complement strand
GGGATTTTTTGGTTAAATAGTTGTGTTGATGTAACTTGTATACTCCTATTTTAGAAAATTCTCCCATGCCTCCTATTACTCTTCAAGGGGAGAAAAAGGAAACCATCCCCATCCACAAAAAGAAAGAAACAAACAATACCAGAAAACTCTGACCTCTGAGACATAAAAGGATTTTGCTTTGGACCATGACTTTTATCTACGTATTTTCCAATACTACTTTCCTTTTGCAGATGTATTCAGCTTTTATATGAAATAATAGAAAATATCTTCTCCATTCCACCCAAGACCCCAATTTCCCACTGTAAATAACTGATAATTTCAGTCAACTTTAATTATAAATGAAAGAACAATATTTGCCTCATGTAAATTCCCCTTCTGTCTTGCTTTTTATCTTTTCCTTATTCCCTCTGTTTTTGTTGTTTTGATTTGTTCTTTGTCTGTCCCCTTCCCCCTCCTTCCACCCTTTTATTTTATCTTTTGGGCTAAGCTACTTTCTGTCCTTCTTTCTCTTCACACACCCACCTGCCCTGCCCTTTTTTTTAACTTCCCTGATTTCATTACTTTTTCTTTCCACCTCATCTCCTCTAACTCCGCAATCTCATTTCAATAATGGCTAGTGTGCTGCTTTCACTCTCTGCACTTGTATCACAGTGGAATCAATTCATCATGTTTCCTGATCGAAGACTGTTCCAGCTCTACAAAAACTTTGGCTTGAAAGTGATACTATGCTATATAAGCTTTAGCTATCAGGTCCTGGCACTGTAACAACTGGTGGCATATTGGCCTTATTCAGAATTTGTGTCCAAGGAGAGTAATCTTCATTGCAACTACTTTGCTTAGATATCAGAATTTGACTTTGTAACAGCTTTGTAAAATATTTAAGTGCAAATTCATCTACATCAAATGTTCAGAAAACAATAGATTAAGTCCTTCAAATGGTAAAAATACATAAATCTTGGGGAGATTTTACAAAAAATTGACTGCCACTCTTCCTGTCAGCTTTTTGAATAGTAGTGCCCAGGGTGTCTATTGTCTCTCTATTCCATTTTTCAAAAGAAGAGGGAAGGGGCTGTTGCAGTGGGGTGGTTGTTTTTTTATCTTGTCACCAGGATAGAGTTTTGCAAAGCAACTTCTACTGGTAAAACAAAAGATATTCAACTAATTGCAAGGGTCTGGAAGCCAGGGTGGGAAGATGAAGTTAAACATCTTGATAAAATAAGAAGTTATTATGGCTGTTAATTGTCCCCTACAATCAGTTCTGAAACTGTGAGAGGCTCAGAGGCTCTTTTTGTCCGTGTTTCTTTCCATGTTGGTCTTCTGCTTTGATCTTACCCACTCAGTTTTCACCAAGGGAACTGTCTGACAGTACTGGCAGAAGCACTGTTTTAAACTACCTTTATTCTTCATAATGCCTAAAGTTTAATAAACCTTTACACCAGATCAAATCTGGATATGTTATGAGAGGGTCATGATCAAAACGTGTGTGAAGAAGTTTATTGTTGAGTTCCCATTGACTGTCAGAGGTCACAGGACAATCTTCCATGACAACATTTAATCTTACACATCTGGTTTCCCACTTGATACTGTATTTAGACCCCAGATTAAGTATTTCATATCTCATTAGGAACTAGAAGCTGGACATGTTCTGAAAGAACACTGTAATTCAGGAGCTAATGACATCCATCTACTCTATTTTCCCTCAGTTTACACCAACAGCAGATTGTCCCTTAGTATTCTTGCACCAAACTAAGGTTCTAGATCTGAAAAAATACTATTGAAAAGTTCTACTAATTGTGTTTTGTTATCCTTGCAAAATGTAATAGAAATGAAGCTCTGAAAAGTGTTTGAGGTAAATTCTGGGCTCATTTGACTGTAATAATGTAAGCCCTCTTCATCTGTGCATTGCAAAAAGCCCTATCCAGTTCTCTGATAAGAAAAAAAGATTTGACTGCCTTATATCCCCTCAAACAGGGTTATTTCCACTTTCTCCCCCATGCAAAGGGAACAGTCCTCCAAGAACAAAATGGTTAGGGGATCAACATCATAAAGTCAATTAGCGTATTTATTCTATACAGGAAATTAGGGATTTAACATATGTTCAGGAGGTTTCAGAACATAAGAATCTCCTTGCAATGACATTTTTGCTGAGAGGAGTAAGCAAGAACCCTATGGCAAAACAGTTTAATTTGAAATCTGGGAAAGACTATTGCCTGGAACTTCTTTGAGGGAGGTGTTGTTTGAACTCACCAAAACTGTGCAATGTAGCTATATGAAGAGAAATATATACAGAGAAATAAACACATTTAGTGTTCAAAAGAACAGCTGTAGTAGTTCAGCCTCATTTTCTCTCTCCAGCAAATTATCTATGATACTTCCCTGCTCATGGATCACTTGCACAGCAGAATATTTCCTGACATAGTTTGTCTGTTTAGAAATACCTTCATGGCTCTTTCTTCCCAGCCTTTCTTCCAGTCCCCTCTTGAATCCACGCAAACCTCTTTCATCCACAAGGTCATTTGGAAGGGTGTTGAACAGGTAGTTCTACTGCCTGTTGCACGCAGAACTACCCATAATTTGTGCTACAGCTGGCTTTTGATGTTCTTATTTCATGACTCTTGAGTCTTGTACTGGAAAAAAGTGAATAGTCAACCCCTCTTTATCCTCTGCATGTCATTCACGGTTTTGGAACTGCTAGTATATGCACTTTCAGTTGTCTCTTGCCCATGATGGAGAAAATGAACCTATTCGGTCAGTCATTCTGTATTTGGGAGTGGCTCCCAAATGCAGGTGATGTAAATAAATGACTTCTATGAACGCAACCAGAGACTACAAAGTCCATGAACAATACTAGCTTGATATCTTTCAGTGGCACCTGACCCCGGACCAATTTGGTACCAATATCCTAGCAGAAAAGGGTTTTGTATCCTATTATTATTTTCCCCTCTCCAACTGTCTTTCCAGCCAGCCTTTCTCTAGAGCATAAATTCTTGCCAGGTCAATGATACCGTTCTACTGACCAAAGTACAGAAATGAGATTGTACTTTGTTGGTTACTACAAGAATTTACACTGATCTGTGCCATAATCATGCTAATTTACACCTCCTACCAGCTCCTAATTCATTGTAAAATCTCAATTCATATTATTCACCCATTTTAAATAACTAATTTCAGCCTGCAGACACAAAGGTGGGATGTCTGTAATAGAAGTTCCAGATTTTTAATGAAAATGCTTTTTGACATCATGACGACGTGTGATTTTGGATAAATAACTGGCATACAAAGACCAGAAGTATTTGGGTAGGGTCAGACATGTACAGGACATATATGCATAGTGTCATTTCTCCTTACTTAGAATTTAATCAGATAATTTAGGTGCTAACTCCCTCGAGAATGAAACAGCTTTAGACTTTGATCTGTCCTTGGTTGAAAGATGCAATCACAATTTGTTGCCATGAAGAAATTCATTATATGGTGGAAGAAATTGAAAGAACTAAAGCCCTAAAACTAAAAAGTGGATGTGGAAGTGCAGTTTATTTCCTCTTATTGTTAGTAACTAGAAATGCTGGTTTTATAGTGAGGTGCTAATAGCTATAAAAGTGCTTCCAGGATCAAGTATAATTGCTTATACAGTGCTAATTCCTTTTTATTACAATTCCTTAGAGTTTTCTGGGGGGAAAAGAGTTAGAGCTTTCTTTAGGTTTAGAGTCCTATTAGGAGTATTTATTAATCTATATAATTTTAGCCATGGTTTGGCCAAGTACAATTAGCCAGTGGTAGGAGTAAATGATTTTTCTGCACTTAGTGGAGTGAACTTGACATGAATGAAGAATTTGGTCTGAGGGACCTGACAGTAAAATTTAAATGGACGGGAAGCAAGAGCATGCCATTTTGCACAGGACAGGGGCATGGGAAGTGGGGTTGTGAAGGCTCCTCTCCTCCAGCACCTCTGGTCCAGCTGTGCAAGGAAGCAGGCTGGGCTGACTCCAGAGCTGATGACAGGCCCTTGGCCGTCATGCTCTGTCAGCCTCTATTACAAGATCCGTTCCACAGGGGTGCAGTCCAACGCTGCTTCTCCCTCACAGCACACGCCCTCCACATTGCCCTAATGCACTAGCCTGGAGTTACTGAACTCAGTGAGGGTGCCAGTAGGATGGTTTTTCTGCCCCAAGGCTGTCATGGGGATGAGAATAGTTCTTCCAGTGAGGGAAATATGGCAGGTATGGCAGTTTCCTCTATCCAGGTCTCTGGAGCATATCCTAAGTAAGCAGAAATACTTTTAGTGACATTATGTGAAACAGCAATACATGAGCACAAATCAAGAAATGCTGATCAGCTACTTCTAGTCTCATGGGTCATTATAATACTCCAGAAAAACAAGGACTGGGCTTATATGTATTATTAGACAAGGTTTTTATGCGTTATTAACTTTCTGTCATGTTGGTACATTGTGATTACCTGAAATGCAATAGTTTTCCAAATACAGAGCACTGACACTCAATAAAATTTGTGACTTGTGGATGCCGTTGTGCTGGTAATTGCTGACATATCTACTCAAATTTGCCTAATTACACAATGACTTACCATAAATTCCTTTCTAATGTAATTAAATTGTGCCATTTTATAGGAAAAAGAAAAAAAGGCTTTATAGAATCATCTATGTTGGAAAAGACCTTCAAGATCACCTAGTCCAACCATCAACCTGACCTACCAAGTCCTGTAACTAGACCATGCCCCTGGCCTCAATGGATTGCTCTTGATCCATAAGAAAAAAAGAAAAGTCAATTCTGCATCCATTATTTCTACATCCATTTATTATTATCCAGTAGTGTAACTTCACTGACTACAGGAGAAGCTCACTAGTGAATATATGCAAGCTGTAACTGTGTCCACTAAGACTGCAGTTGCCAGTCCTTATTCACTTGCAACAGCTTTCGATTTCTCAGGCATCAGCCAGCGGGGTGATTTTGAACAAGGTGATTTTGAACAAGGTGAGCTTTACAACCTGGGGATATCCTCTTGTAGAAAGTTATGTTGCTGTTGTTTCTCTCATCTCAGGTTGTTTCTTCCCAATATGAATGATATTATCAGGTTGAGTCTGCCATGCACAGTGTATCTGTTTTTGATCCTTTTAGAATCAATTCGTCTGCATTTTACTTAGCAGAAACTATAGGCCTTTCCCTGTATATTAAACAAGCTCTGATTCAAGAATGGTATTTGCCTAGCAGTTACGCATGTCCCACAGTATGTCTTTCCCAAGTCAGCTGGACAACATGACTGTTTAGAGTAAGTTTCTGGAAATTAATACAGCCTGGCCTGAAGGTTCCATGGTCAACATTAAATTAAGACCCAAACGGTACGTGTTAAACAAGTGGACTTTTAATTGCTTTGTTGTTTGTTTGTTTGTTTGTTTGTTTTCAAAGTGGTAGTGTTTTCTAGATGAGCTTCTAATGCCTTGAAGGATTACAGTCTGTAAAATGCTGTTCAGAGTGTATTTGACTTACTCTCTTGGCTTAATTCATGGAAGTTGCAAAACTTTCATAATCCATCTTACAAGGGCTGGCTGTTTAGTTCAAGCTGCAGAGTTCCACTGGAGATGCACACCTTTAAACCTTTGCAGGAAAGGAGTACATGGCTAGAAAGGGCTATGTGGCTTTGCTGAATAAGGGTAATTTCCTGAACCTATACCACAGTGGTTTGAAAACACTGTAAAGCAGAATAGCATTCTACTCTTCTTTTATCAGACAAATGCAGTCCTCTAAAAGCTAATGTGACCTTAAAAAATTGCTAACTCCATTTAGCACCTCTTTGGAGGAGCCTGAATAATTCTCATTCTAACAGAGGTGCCTTAGTCCTAATGTTTTGTCTGAGAGTCACATGGCATAAATGTGTTAGACAAAAAACAGCTGTTACAGAATATTCTATTTTATTTTCTATTTCCCATCCTTTTTCCTTTCCAGTGAACTCTCCTTCTATGTAGTTTCAAAACCGTACACAGCACACCTGGTCTGTACAGTTATCCCCATCCCTTGCAGAGCAGGGAACTGAGGTGTCTGAAACCACAGCACAGTCTACACAATCAGGAGACAGCAATAAATAGGAAAAAGGACAAACTGTAAATGGTGACTAATGTTTCTTTTCTCCTACTTCTGCATGTTATTCATTACCTACAGCCTCAAATTTCCCCTATTTTCTTTTCTACATTTGATTCTCTCAGTTGTGCATCTGACTGCTTCACTCTCTTGCTGAGGTAGCAAGTCACAAAAGCTCACACTGCAGTTTCCTTCTTTCATGCACTTTTTCTGTCACTTGTTCTGCCTTTCTGGATGCCTTTGGAAGACTTCTGCTATCATTACAAAATATCTTTTGTTATATCTTTTTTTTTTTTTCTTTTATTGTTAGTGGAGCAATCTGCTCTGTCAAGTGAATGATTTACTTCTGTCATTGACTGACCATCTCTTGCATTTTGCTTCCAGAGATTGTTAGTAAACAGGGTTTAATTCACAGCTAACCAGTAGTGATACAAAAGACAGGATACTCTGTACAACCAGAGGTCAAAGCCACTTGTCAAATCTGACAGACAACAATAGATTATGTAGGTTGGCTGTGAAAGAGTTAAAGATAAGTTCTAGTCAGAAGCACATTTGTCTGAACTAGATGAGCACCCCAAAGACTGTATTTATTAAGTTTTCAACATATTACTTCCTCAGGACAGTCATAGAAGGAAGTTACAGGAAAGATTTTTTTTCTTTTTCTCTTGATTGGAGCTAATCCTGATTGGGTTAATCAGGCTAGGAATGAAAAAGTAAAATATACCGTCACCCAAATGATCTAGTGAGCATTCCTTTTATATTTGGCTCTCTTCTTAGTAACCATTCCCTGAACAACTGTATGGTCATCACAGAAACCAAAAAGAGAAATGCCAGAAT
This sequence comes from Anseranas semipalmata, assembly GCA_013399115.1. Classification (NCBI taxonomy): domain Eukaryota; kingdom Metazoa; phylum Chordata; class Aves; order Anseriformes; family Anseranatidae; genus Anseranas; species Anseranas semipalmata. The sequence continues at coordinate 3,604 of VXAA01002649.1, read as the reverse complement.
CAACGTGATATTCACCATAGAGTTCAGGAAGTTCCGTCCCCTTTAACAGGCTCTAAACCACCACTATATGGCACACACTAAGGGTCTGCAGAGAAAGACTGTATCACCCAGATCCTCTGTCATGCTGGAATCAAGACATGAATTAATTCATTTGATGTCTGCACTGTTTAACTTAAATAGATAAGAGACCACGAGCTTTTGACATTTAAGGAAGAAGGAAAAGAATTTCCTTTGGTTTACATTAAAAAGGAAAAAAGAAATAGGGGCTTTTTGTTGTCGTTGTTGTTTGTTGTTGTTGTTGTTGTTTGTTTGTTTTGTTTTGTTTGTTTATTTGTTTCCTTTCCAGAGGGATATAACGTGCTATAGATAAAGCTATGATGGAAGATGCACGTGCATTCAGGTTGTTCTTTATTATCTCATAATGTATGTATTTGCTCTCATTGCAAATAAATATGTCACTTTTTCTTACTGCAATTGAATTTATCATCTTTTCTTCTTTCTTCTGATTTGTCTGTCTGAATCTGCTTCGATCACTGGGAGTTCGTGCCTATGAGCAACTTGCTAACTACTCCACTGTATATTAGTGGAGATGCAAAGCACAAAGCTGCTTTTGTAAGTGGCTGGGTGTAGCAAGCAGGAGTGCCTTTAACCTGACTGTCCTGAAAAGTAGTGGCTATGGGGCTGGAACTTCTCAAAGCACAAGAATTTTTCTAGTCACTGTTTTTCCTCAGTCATATGCATGCTCCAACACCTGAGCATTTAAAAAAAAAAAAAAAAAATGGGGTCCATCCTTCTCTGCTGTGCCTTAAGAAGTAGAATTGTCTGCCACTACTTTTTCTCCTCAGGTGAGGCAAGGAGAGTCCCCCTGTGCATTCTGTTGAAAACTGTGGAATCTAGTGGGGGAGATAGTAGCTGATGAGTGTTTTGAAGAACTCAGGTTTTGACAGGAGGGACTAAATCCTCTATAATCCCTACTTCAGGCACATAAAACTTCCAGTGGAGCTGGGAGCACAGGCTTTATTGCTGAATGATGTGCAACTTCGTATTAATTAAATAAGAAACATTGCCCACAATCACTTGCCAATGCCTCATATTATTGCAATGGTTGTAGAGCGTCACTTTCATGCAGAACAACTGGAAATGTGAGCCCCCACTTCAGCAGTTATCAAAATCTTTTCTCCTGAATTTTAATTTTCACTAATTAGTGTTACTAATTGCAAAAAATGTTTTGGTGTGATTTGTCTGCTGTTTCCTTACAAGTAGAACATGATCATTTCATAATAGGATGCCTTTGCAATAAATAAATAGCAGTTCAGTCATAAATCCGAAGAATAGCAGTGCAGGAATTTCTTGGATTAAGATACATAAAACCAAATTTTGATATAAAAATGAATGGTCGTTTTGGACTTTTAGATGGTATTGAGTTGTGCATTCATACAATATTTGGGGAGGGGCTATTTTTAGTATGAGACTCATCAAGAAGGGTGAACTTAAATTGACTTGCACTGACAAGGTGATTTACCTACTGTCTTCCCACTTCAGCTCTTTTCTTACATGGCTATTCATTGAACATACTTTGCATTTCAACTAATTTGCTTTTTATAAGACTAGGTAGATATGATTTTGTAATTAACAAGAATGTAATGAAATCTGGCTTATCATTTATCATGATTAGTTTAATATTGTATTAATGAGTTTTAAAATGCTGCCAGAAAGCAGAATGCACATCCCATATCAGTAGAGATGCCTATGAATCCCAATTGCTAATAGCTGGAATAATAATTCTGTCTTGCATTGATGTAGCATTTTGTGTGCTATTATACTTCACGCTATGTCCAGGAACCGCTTCACTGCCTTTAGCACTCATACTTTATTTATGCATGCTGTCTCAGCACTACAACGTTTGTCTTCCTCCTGTGTCTTAATGGAGGGCCTGATCCAAGACCCGCTAAGACCAATGGAAAACTTCTCCTTGAGCTTCCTGGGCTTTGGGTGAGGCCCACAACTTACTGCCAGAATGATAACAAGTATTCCTAAATTACTGAACCATCATTTTGACAATTATGACAACATTTTTGTTATTTTCAAAGCAAGTGATTTTTCACTAATGATGATGATGATTACAGTATTCATTTCCTAGCTGGGAAACTGTTCTTGCAAAGGAAAAATGCTAGAACACATCTGATAAGGAACAAACAAGTATCCCAATATATAACTAGTTTAGTTCCCATAGGTCTGTTGGAGAGCTCTGTCACTTGTTGCCTGAGCAAGTTTCAAATAGACCAAATGACAATGGGGGCACACCAGGAAAATATATACAGAGCTGTCTACTTCGGATTCCTTCTTGAATGAGACAAGATTTATTTGAAAAAGTGTTTGCTGAGACTAGCTACTTCAGTTTAATTGAACTTCCAAAGTAGTACCTTGGAAGTACTTTGGAAGAAACCTCCGGGTTTCTAGGCAGATCACCTCAGCATCAGAGGCTCTGAGACTCCAGTGTCTGTAGCTACAAAGTCAACTTCCAGGGACTGTAAGCAATGTCAAGTTTTAGATGCAGGTCACTCAAGTTTACCCTTCTAACAAGGTGTGCAGGGGATTCGCTGGCTTCTTTTCTCAAAGCAAGTACTGCAGAATTTGTAGTGCCTGTCAGCAGAGCGTACCTGACTTTTAAACTCTGTTCTTCCCCAGGTCTACTCCTCAGACTCTTTCTGTGTTGACACAGTGAAGAGGCAGGCAGATCTTATCTTAAGAAAAGATCAGCTGATGTCTCTTTATAGAAAGTTGTTTTTCTTCCTCCCATGTACTTTGAAGCATGCAGAGTTAAGTTGAGTGTAGGTGTATTTAAAGATACGGTGATAATACTTAGTGATAAACACCTGCAGGACAATTCTTACACCACCACAAGAGCAAGCACTGAGCTGTGCAATCTTATCACACTCTGAATACTAATAATGGATCATAAAAAGAGCTCCCTCGCTTTGCAAGCAAAGCATGACTGTCAACTGCTTGATATTGTTGGTGTCACTTTTGTCCTGACTGCTAATGATAATGCCATTTTTAGCCCAGATCTCTGGCATTTTCATATTGATAATTTTATAATGGCTATGTTGCAGTTCTTGTTTAATCTCTTTTCCCCTTTGTCATTGGAAGCAATTTTCTAAAGCTACAACAATCTAATTAATCGTATGTTGCAGTGGAAGAACACAGAAGTATGAGGCTGTGTCCTGACAGAAAACAAACATTCAGTTCACCACAAATTATTGCTCATTTTCATTTTACCATCGTATGGCATTCTTAAAAATTAGCAGTCCTTTTCTCAAGTTTGGGATCTCCCAGATACAGTAAAATTAACACCTTAGCAAGGTATTATTACAGTGTGGAAGATGGCTTCAAAATAAAAGTGGTTTTGAAACACTGGGTATGGATAGTGAATAAGATTTCTTTTTTGAATGTGGAATGAAGCTTTCTAAGTCATTAAAAAGTAATATTTTTTAGCTTTCACTGTTCTCCACAAGATTTCCATTTTATTCTTTTTTGACACTTGAGATAAATGTTCATTGTACATGTAATAATAATATTAGAATAGAATCATAGAATAATAGAA
>VXAA01002647.1:86582-118544 GCA_013399115.1 Anseranas semipalmata | reverse complement strand
GGCGGGAAGGCTGGCAGTGCCTCAGCTGCCCGACTTGATGAAGTCTCTCCCTGTAGCACGAAGGCGGGACGTGCGGAAGCGGGGCGAGCACGTTCTGGGAAGTAAGGGAAGCGACAGGTGGAAGCGGCCGCGTCCCGTGGAAACCCAGCTCCGCGGTGCAGCGGGTTGCGTTGCAGCTCTGCATCGTGGATATCCTAGGGACATGTAACGTTGTCTTCCGAGCGATCTTCGGGCTCGCGTGGGGTCTTGGACAGATGTGGCCGGTGGCGTTGCCGTCCGAGACTTTGCAGCCACCTGCTAGCTCCTCTCCGAGGTAGCGAAGAGAGCACCGCCAGACAGGGCGTCTTGTGGGCCTGTTTGCGTGCGGTTTCTTCCTTTAGCTGTGTGTGAAGGCCTGGGAAGAGCTCCCTGGTGAAGACAAGGCTGAATCTGAGAAAATCCTCGCCCGAACGAACTTGACACACCAATGTGTTATGTCAGGCAGGTGTTCCCTTATTGCAACGATGCCAGATACATGGGAGATAGCTCCGCCAAAGCATGTACAACGTGGGGAGGAAGAACTACCCGTTATAGACATGTTATATATATTCATACTTATTAGCATACCATCCCGCCCTCTCTGCGCATGCGCTCTGGGTGCAGAAGTTTCTAGACTGAGGTGTTCCATATGTATAAGTCATTAACATATTAACTGCCCCCTTTACGCATGCGCCCTGGGAAGGGTGAGTGTCTTTCGGGTGGTCGTCGATGAAGGCTTCGAAGTCTTCCTCATCCTGCACTCTCGACCTTTCCAGGGGGTGGCAGTCCGCACCGGCTCTTCTGGTTCGGATGCCATGGCAGCCCGGTTGCACATGTGCAGGAGGCTTTTGCTGTTGCTGCGGCACGTTGCAAGCTGCATCCCGAAGCCCGCGCTTTTTAGACAATCAGTCAGAAGGGTACAACACAGAAAACTGCCCAACAACACCACAAGGAAACTTTTCCCCAAATCACTGCCCCAACAACACAACTTTATGACAATAAAACTTTCCCCCGAATCACAACTTTATAATAAGAAAACATTTCCCCGAATCAATTCTTTGTTTGCAAGGGGCGAGTATTCACCTTTGCTGTGCTCTGAAGGAAGTAATTCATCTGCAAGACCTAACCTGAATACTTGAAACATATTTAGGTGTTAACCTGGACGAGACCGTTGGTATGAGAGACTTTATATGGCGATTATTTCTTTAGTTACTAACTCTTGGATTTTACCTCTTTTCAGTTTGGGCCGAGGACTGTCTGGCATATCTTGATCACCATGGCGAGGCACAACCTTCAAAATCCTGTCCCGACTTCTGCTGTGGAGATTGCGAGCATCAATACTGTTGCTCGAATTCATTACTAAAATTTGATGAGGAACAACAACTGACATGTCATCTGTTTGATGGAAGGTATGAGGCACACTGATTGTGTTCAACAGGTTCAGAGGACGAAAACAGGTAGCTTAATGGTAAAAACCTCCCAAGGGACCTTTCAGCCCTGTATCGGGCTCTGTCAGGTCTCTACGTTAATGTTACCTGTGAAATGGGAAGAATGAGGTGGACAAATTGATGCATGAACTGGTGGTATGTGTTTTCTTGAGTATTTTCAAATACTTCTACCCTGTTTCACTTTTCTTTGAGGATGACAAAATTAATCTCGTTCTCTTTTTAGTGTACGTTACCTTTCATAAATATTTGGAACTTAGCCAGGTACTTAAATGCGTCTTAAATTCCAGTTTTTGAGATGTATTCTCTTCTTACAGGACCTCTGACTCGGGCAACGTAAATTACCTGAACTTGCTTTCAGACTCTGATGATTTCATCGATTATGGCCCTAGGTAAGCCATGTGAAGCATCAGCTTTTTCAATGTGGTTTATTTAGAGGTTCTTTATTGCGTAATCAGTCCATGCCAGGAGAAAATGAAAACAGAAATACGTATTTGTGTGCTAAGTATGTTGAGCACTCAAGCTTGTGTACGTCTGAGACTATTTGAAGAAGCAGAGAGATGAGGAAGAGGTTGGATTGTGCTGTTTACACCATAATGATCCCCATACGCAATAGTCCATATTCTTGTTACTGAATGGGAGTTTGTCTTCTGAGGCATTTGCACACTTAGTCTGTCCTCCTAAGAACTGACGGATTAAGTCTGCAGTGGCTCTGTAAGAGAAGCTGCTTTTGCTTGAAGCATCTCCTTACTTTTAGCATCTTTTGCACTTAGATTTTATCAATATTTCTTGTTCTATTTTGATCTCAGGCAAGATAAATTACTTTCAGTATATGCATTATGTTGGTGATTACAAGAGTCCTGCTGTAAAACATTTCTGTTTTCCATTCTATGGAAAAATATAAAGGAAGAACAAGGGTTAATCATAAACTATGAACATTTGATATATTTGCATATGTTTGAATAATTACAAATGCTTAGACTGCTAAATTTATTTAATAACGAATATTATTGAATTGCTCAGGTAAAATAATTATATTTCAAATTTTATTTTTAGTTGATGTTGAGTATGTTTTCTTCTGAAAACAAACTTGTATGAATTTCACCTTGGCAACATGTATTACAACAGAAATTTGTTGTTCTCCATGAAAATGCTGCAAATAAAAAGTAAAATGTAGCTGCGCTGGCTGTTAAATTTTTAACAAGGTCCCAAAAATGGAAGGAGTGAAGATTTTCCCTAGGCAACTGCAGTATTTTGTTCCCTGTCCGTAATGGCAACTGCGTGAAGCTGCAGGGAGAATGTCTGAGGCTGCTGAGCTAATTCATCAGCCCGTTGGTTCACTCCGAGGTGGGGAACTGTTTCAGAACAGAAAAAGCTATCATCTGTCAGTAGTTAAAAATGAGATGTGGGCAGATGGATGCTCTTGGACAATCTCGAAGGCTCAAGGAGCCAGAACAGATGCAGGTCACTTCTGGCACTCCCTGGTTTAACAGCCAGTTTAGGAACCCATACTTAGCCCCAGTGGCTGCCTAAAAAAAAAAAAAAAAGAAAAAATAACAGTAGCAGTTACTGCGTGCTGATGTTATGAGGACAAATGAACAACTCCTGCACTTCATGCTGAAGCTCCGGGAGCCCGGAGGCGGGGCGCGGGCAGCCAGGCTCCCGCGCGCCGCTNATTTGGTACGAAGGCAGCTTCGCTAGAGGCACCTAATGATAGCTCAAGCCGTGGCGTACCCAAGGACACCAATTTGAGGAAGGTAACCGAATGTCTTGGGTCCTGGGTCTTTTTTGGGGGGTGCTGCTTCACCTCTGCTAGGTTGATGGGGCTGTTTTATGCATCGTCAGATGCGTGGTTCGAGTACAGCTGGTGTGAGCCTCATCTTGCAATCAGAGTTCATTCCTGATGGATTTTCAGTTGAAAGATAGAAAAAAAGCCCTTCTGTTTCCCATCTTTGGGCCTGCAGCGATATTGAATCTGTTTGGGAAAAAAAGGCTAAATATAAAGATTTTAAGAAATACATGTTTTCCATGCCAACAAGCATAACTGTTAAACAGCACAGAAAGGGAAAATAATTAAAAAAAAAAAAACAAAACAACAACAAAAATCACAACCAAACCCATACAGTTGCTTAAGGAATTGTAACCAGGGTCTGCAATCCACAGAGGTGCATTTGTAAATGACAGAAAATATTTAGCAAGTAGTAGCTAAGTTGCTTTAATTACCTTTTTTTCTCAGCTATGGAATGTCTAAAAAGAGAATCATTGGTGTCTCACCTTGAGAAAAGGGGTCATTAGTGACTCTCTCAAGCTTCTTTTTCATTTCAGTTACAGCTTTGAAAAATCAATGTGTTGTGCAAAGACCTAGACTTAACGTCAAGCTTGTTTTCCAGTTAGGCTATTTTCATTTAAAAAAAAAAAAGTAATTATTCACAGAAATACTGCTTTTGAAAAGCCATCTGAATGTGACTCCAGAGGAAAACCACATCCCAAAACTTTCCAATAATGACTTTGGATGTCTGATTCAGGGTGTTTCAACATCAGGAATGAAAGTGAGTAGGACTTCCTGTTGCTCTTTCTGCAGTCAGTGGAGCACCAAGTCACTCGTGTTTCCCTTTTGTTACAGACTGCCCAGTAATTTTTTTCTTATAAACGAGGGGTAAGCTGTATTCCTTCTAGAAGGGTTGTCTCTGGTTTCTGCCTGCAAGGTATGCTCCACCCGTTAGTGCCATGCCAGTTTCTCTTAGAAGACAAGTTTTACATTGCTTCTTGATGACAGTGTTTATTTAATCCTTTACTGTGTGGAGATAAGGGCTGATGTCAGCTGAGATATTTCCTTGTATCCTCAGCAAGATGAACATCGTGTTGTTCACTCCTTGAACGGTTTATAACAGGAATAGAGACAACAGAAAGCAACATCCTTTAGCGTCCTGCACAAATACTACCTTTGACACTGCCCTTCAGAAAGGGCAGTGGGGACGTTTCCAAGCGATACAGGCATTAAGGGTCAGAAAGCATTTAGTTCCTCATTCTTGCACCGGCCTTTTTCCTATATCAAGTTACTGCTCTGGCTAATTGCTCCTAAATACTAGCTTTTTAAGAGGCTTTTGTCTCTCAGAGGGCTTGTCACAAACTTTGTGGACTCGCCACTGAGCTGAGTGAGCTGGAGTGTCTCTTCTCCCTGCTTGGAAAACCTGCCACAATTACGCTCTGATCCTATGGAGAGTGTTAGGGAAGTGTTCCGTCTGGTAGTATGTGCATTATTCCTGTGTCCTGTCCAGCTGAGGAGTTTTTAGTTTCCTTGTGCTCTTGCTCTTTTTGCTGTATTTATTCTGAGGTCTTCAGCAGAGGTGCAAGTAAAGTACCAGTTTTGAGTAGGTTTATTTTTATTAGTATCTTTCAGTGTTGATTTCCTAAAGTATTTAATATTGGGTATCGTGTGTTGTTGAGGCAGGGGTGCAAGGCACTTTGGGCAACTCCATGTAGTTCGTAATGCAAGCAGTTAATATCTTATAATCTCCTTCTGGTCATTTTTAAGACAATAAATGACATTCCTTTGGAGTGTCATAATAACATACTTTCAAGTACTTGAAAGCATTGTGCTTCCCAGAAAATTAAGCATTTTAAGAAGAGCATAAAAGTCAGCATTAACTCAGATTCACGTGTTTTCCATTGTTAGTTAATTGTTAAGGATAATTTGGAGCTTTTAGGTCACAGTGTAAGCATTGGTTTTATGCAACTGAACTTGTTAAATTTGCCACCATGTTTTCCTTGCATATAAGATGACTATATACAATTTCTACAACATCTGCTGTTGGAAAATGCATTGAAGGTGTTTTGCTTTCTTTTTCTTTTAATTGGATTAGCAAATACTGAATTTTCCCCTGCTGTGTTCTGTTTTCGAAGATGGATTGTGAGTAGTAAGGTTAATTTAGTTCATTTTCCTCTCTCATTCTCCAGTACTTAGTATTCCTCCTTTAAGAAACTGTGCAGAAGCAGAGCACTGGCTGACTTTGACCACAGTTGTCATAATCTGCATTGGTAACATGGGTGTTTAGGCTTGGTATGCCAATTCTCCAATAGTGACCCTTACTGGAAAAGGAAATTAGATGACTCACATCCACAATTCAACTAATTGTGACGTATTTGGGTGTTTTAGGGAGGTGGGGCAATTCAGAACATCTGTATCAGAGTTGCAGAGAAAAATAATATAGTTGGCACAGCTGATAATCAGTCATTCTAAATTGAAACAAAATTATCACTGTGCACAGTTAATTGGACTCCATTTCTAAATTAATTTCTGCCTGGAAGTTATGTAACAGATACTGTAATGCTTGCAAAAAGGCTGTTCATCTTTATGTGATGAGAGGACAGCCTTGTAAGAGGGGCTTGTGTTCGTTCAGTTTTTGTCATGTGCTGATCTATGTGTTGTCGTGCGACTTGGTTCTTCTGTGAGATTGAGAAAATCCATGTCGTTCTGCCCACCCGTGTTTGAAATGCAGTCTGCAACAGTCTACTGTGTGTGTAAGGTGGCAAAAACCGTAGACTTCTAACTGTGGAAGATGTGATTATACTAATTTGCTGTCTCTCGGTTTAGATGTTTTTAAGCATACGCATCCTCCATAGGCATGGTAAAAAACAGTGATGTTGGACTATCTCCTGTTTCTCTTCCTCTTCCACTATCACTGTCAGGGACTTCATTTCATATTTCACTGTGTATTTGGATGCTCCAGCATCTTTAATAGGTTGCCGATGATGAATTAGGAAAACTATTATTTGAAAAATAACTTCTAGAAATGTGAGCACTCTCTATTTAATATGCAGGGGATTTCTTTTCCGGTATTGGTCCTCAGTATTTTATGTAACAAATGAATTTGACTGTTTACAGAGCCCTTTCTGTATGGCTTGCATTCAGACACAGGCTTATCTCACCAAGAAATGTAAGCTTCTTGTCCAGAAACAATTCAGATGTGGATTTGAAGCTATTTTAAAAAATGTTCTATGCTTTTTACTAGCCTGAAAAGTTAATATAAGCTTGCACAATTTGTAATTGTAACTTGCATTATAGGGCATTTGTTTTCGTCTTCACGGCTGACAAAGCAGTTGTGAGTTGCCATTAATGATTTTTCAGCTGCCTGCTTCAGGCACTGGGCTTAATGCTTGTGCAGGTTCGCATACTCCGACACCAGGACGGAAAGAGAGATTGAAAGATGCTGTTCTGGCACAAGAGGCACATGTGCATGGTTGGGTTTAGCAGCATGCTCTTCTAACTACAGAAAGCCATTTCATGGCTAAAAGCAAGATAACCTGGCCTAAATGTGCAAAGACACTTTAAGATTCATCACTTGGCTTATGTTCAGTGATTCATTTTCCTGTAGGTGTGTCCTTCGTTTACTGTATGTCCTTATTAGGGTAAGATGTTCCCTCCTCTAATTCTGTGGGCTTTGCTGTGCCAGTATAAAATATAACCCTGAAAACAGTAAATTTTTTACGCACAGGTTGACTCTGGAGAGAGCTTGTCAAAGCAACCACAGGCAGGTTAGATAAGGGTCCTACAGCCCAAGAAATGGAGAATTCTTCCTTGAAAACATGGTTAAAAGACCATGCTTGTTACTCAGTAAGATCTGTGAAAGTTTGAGCATGTGGGTTCTGAAGCTAGATCCAACTCTGCTATTTCATGTACTTCCATACAGTGCCATGGCCTGAGGTGTAGCCAGATGTATTTGTGATAAATTGTGTTCTAAAAGTCTTATGGGAAAAGAGGAATGTCCTTAAATTGCCTAGCCTTTTAGAACTGCAGTTGTGTGTTCTGTGAAACAAACGAGTTCGATTTTAGGAAATGAATAATTGCGCAAACATTGGTCTTGTGACGAAACCTATTTTTATTAAAAATATTTTATACCATTCGTTTTTAATATGATATTCTCCTCCGTGTTTACTAGTGTGACCTCTGGTTGTCAATTCCACTCAGAGGTAAGCTTAAAAGCTCTATTTTTTTAAGTTATGGAAGGTACCAGTCATCAAAGTCACTTTTGTGACTTCTTATGAAGTTCATGATGATACCATTTAAAAGGAAAAGTATTGGTCAGCCAGATGTGAACTCTGCTGCAGAGGTCTGTTCTTAATTGTTCGATGTTAGATTTCCCTGTTGGTTTTTGTCATGTTGGATGACTAATACTTTTCCCGATGAGAGGAAGAGGGAGAGCATGACAGTTCATTATGGTACAGGACAGTTCATTTACCTAATTTAAACTTTGCTCCTGTCTGAACACTGTGCTTCTCACTTGTAAAGGTGATGACATATGATTGATGTGTGGAAAGAGAAGGGTCTCTTTCATGTAAGAGCTGCGTTACATGGTAAGCAAAGCTGGCGGGTGTAACCTAGTTTGAACTTCCTTTGATTGCAGTTTTAGTGTGTTTGGCAAGTCATACCCCATGTTGAATTTGCTAGAATTTTTTGTTTTGTTTTAAACTTTAACTCTCCAGCCAATACAGTTTCTAATTAGTTGCTTAAATCTGAGGAGTTTTAAAACTGCTTTCTAGAGTTAGTATTGGTGGTGGCAAATACATAGTATTGCAGTTGTTGTTCATGCAGGGAAAATTTTCTGCAGTACTTAATGATTCAGTTGAACTTGCTCTATTAATTCAGCTGACCATTTCGGAAAAATCTCTCTCATTGCCTTTATCTAGGTTTCAAATTTTAATTGGCGTGGGGGAAATGACATGCTGTATTGTTAAACTGGGATCATAACAATAGAATGGGAACTGGCTCATTTTGTTTGCCTTAACCATCTGTGCATATAATCAGTGTACATTCTCTTTTTGCCGCTAAAGGAGCATGTGAAATTTGTTTGTCTGTAGAAGTGAGTGTTTTTATAGGGCTTAAGAACAGTTTTTATGCTGACGGTCCAATGGACTTGTCTAGAATGGTCTTGTGACCTGCATGAAGTTAGTGTTAATTCTTGTACTGTTGATGGAAGACTTCATAGGCCCTCTGAATGCAGCTCTGACATTTCCCCTCTTTGTTACATGTGTTTTTAATATGTCAGTTACCTATAGCAATTATTCTGAACTGTCTACAAAGTGTACAGTAGTACATTTCCTGGGAAACATCCCTGAAAATTTGTATTTTTAGTATGCATTATAAAAGAATTTATGTAACTAGATATATTTAGTACAAGAGAACTGTTTATAGAGCAAGAAGAGATGCTTGTGTACATTTTCTGTAATAAGCTGCAGGATCCGAGTGTCAGATGTCGGAGCAAAACCAAAACCTCCAGGAAGTTCCCTCCCTGCCACTTTCTCATATAGGCTGTTTAAGAACTTGTTGTGCAAAACTGTTATATGTATATTGAAAATATTGAGAAGTTAGTGTCTTTCAAAAATAGTAATTACCTTTGGTTGCAGTTGGTCTTTGTGTATGAAATTAAAGTTTATTATTTTGGGCTTAAAGCTGTATAAAGTAACCCACATCAGCTTCCTATTTGAACAAACAGGAAAAGGACCCACTGGGGACGTATTTAGTGAACTTTTTCTCAAAAAGACTGTTGCATTCTCTTTTTCTGTAACACTTTGCAGTTGCAAGGGTTCTTGGCTTGCTGTGGCATTATCCTTCTTGCTTTAGTATTGCTCCCCATTCCCGAGCTGGCTTGGCTGATGCTAAGGGTTGCTGGGCTGTGCCAGTTTGTCCTGACTCCGGGGGTCTTTGCTCGGGGTTGTTCAGACTGCAGGGAGCTGAGGTGTTCCAGGGATTGTTTCCAGGGGCTCCTGGTGCAAGCTTTCCTTCTGGGAGAACCCAGAGAGAACTGGGGAAAGTTGTGGGAAGTGGTTTTTGCTAGGAGTTAATCCATGTCCTAGTGCTGACTTGGGCTGGTACTCTACCGATGGGTTAGCCAGAGTGAAATGAAAACATCTTCTTCAAGTGGAGGAAGTGTATGTGGGCTGGACCCCAGGAGGAATGCTCTCAGGTAGTGACCTGAATTAACACTTGTCTGAAAGGCTACCGCAGACATAGTTTCCTGTTAAGCAAAGTGCACTTCACTGTGTTGTGTAGCGTAGAAGATGACTTAGTAGTTACTCAAACCTGCCACTGATGAAACTACCAAGATTTTATAGTTTTGAAACCAGGCTATTCAATCTAAGCCTTAAGCTGCCCGTCGCCTGCTGCAGGAATCCCAGGGCCTTTGTCTCTTAGATGCTGCTGGTCCCGCAGAGCTCTCCTCCCAGGGGAGGTGGCCCCTGGGTGAAATGGCTGGCACCAGCGATCGGCGTGATTGCACCCTGATCGTGAGGCTTAACTCCAAAGGCGTATGCTCGGATTGTCTGCCCGTGCCGAAGCTCCCGTGGGCCAAAACCCGGCTGTGCTAAAACAGGCTGGTCGGTCTGCCAAGTGTTAACGTCGTGCTAATGTTCTCCTGTGAATATTAACCTCACAGGAGTTTGCTTTGTAATAGCAAATGTTTTTTGAGTCTCTAGCAAAGTGGTTCTTATGCCTTGAATCTTCATGCTAAAATATTAGACTGAGAAAGTATGTGGTTTGTGAAGTTTTAAAATAAACGCCCTCTGGAATAGCCTTGGGAAGTCATGTTGGTTGTTCTTTTAAAACAAAGAAAAAAGTTTGTCTTTTATTTTTACGCTAAGCGTTAGAGGCTGTATGTGGCATTGTGTGGCCCTGACTAAAACGTTGGGTTTAAGAGAGCATCTCGGTATGGAGACTTGTTTGGTCGTGTCCTGTATCGGAGTCAGGGCGAGTCTGGGCACTTACCATTCTGTCGTGTTTCTGGGAACGGTATCCTCTTCCAGAGCAGTGAAGAATGATATGTGGATGCTTGATTTTTTTATTTTTAAAGAGTTCTCGGAATGGCCTAGATTACCTTCTGAGGTCTTTCCAGACCACCCTGTGTTACAGCTGTAACTCAGTATTTGTAAATGTTTGCTTTTGAAAGCAACCACGCCTTTGAAAAGGATCCTGCCAACATGTTTCTTGTAGCATGGAACAAATCTTGGAATAGATTAAAACTTGTGGAATAAATAGGCTGCTTAAACTAATTTTTCAAAACCAGGTGGTCTCATTGTTGTTCTTTTGGGTGTTTTTTTTTCTTTTTTAAAGACAAGAGTTGTAGTGTGTGCCACTGTCATGAATGCACGAAAACTTTCTTTACAACAGGCAAAAACTTTCTTTACAACAGGGCTTACAAAATGTCACAAACTTAAGTGATTCAAACTACTAAGGAGGCTTAAAAACTTGAATATTTTCAAAAGCCTTAAATAGACTCAGAGCATTTTACATTTTTTCCACTTGGTGTTTAAAGTTGAGATCTTCTATATGAAAAATAACTGCCTTGAGAATTAACATCTACAAATAGTACCTCTGAGATCTTGGGTTTGGTTGTCCCTTCTTAATATGTCCATTGCATCTCATTCGGTACCAAAAGGGGTAAAACAGGCACTGATCATGTATCTCACTTTATGTAAACTCATACATGTTTTGGATTGTTAGCATACTTCAAAGGTAAAATGAGTGTGCAAGGTGTACTCAGTACATATACATACAGGGCTTTCCAAATGTAAGAGAAGATGGGTAGAAGTAGAGTTGGTTGAGCAAGAGAAAGTGCAGTGATGGGAAAGAGCAGGGAGTCCTCTCTTTGTATTTACTTCCCATGGATTTTATGAGAAGTTGCAGTTTGTCATTGTTACAGTAAAACTGCTTGTAGGTTTGTATTTTGTTTTCAATTAAGTTATTGGCAAAAGTTGGCTTTTATTATGTGAGGAGAAAAAAGCAGGAAATGGCAGTGAATGAGCTCAAGCTGTTTATAAGCGTGTGGTTTATTTAGAGACTATGGTATATAATCTAGGCGTCTGAAAACCTGTGTTCAGACTGACGCCAGCAGAGCATTCTGATCTTGGGCTGTGGCCACCCCCATTTCTGCAGCATGACGTTTGTTTGCAGAATTCATCGGGTAAGGTGTATTTTTGCTTTGTTTTTTTGTTGTTGGTTTGTTTTGGTTTTGCTTGGTTAACTATCCAGGAAGAATCTTTAATCTACAGTCCTTTTTTTTATTCATTTTTATGTATACATAATGCGGGCTAACAGTTGGTAATTAAAATATCATTTAATGTGAATATATTTTTTCCAAACGTTTTCAGAGTCCTTTCAGACAAATTCATCAAATGAAAGCAACTAAATGAAGCAATGGTTTCTTTTAAGAAAGGAGACTTTCTGGAGCTAGTACACCCCAGGAGTCTTCATACAGTATGTGGAATATCTTATCTCCTAGAACTTAGACACTTCACTGAGTGAAGTGAATACTGAGCACCATTCTGGCCTTACTTGGGTATTATCTTATATTCCTGGTAACTTTCCTGAACTTTTTTCAGTAGTTTGCTAGTGGGAGTCCCAGGGCACTACAGTCATTACTTACTCTGTATCAGTGTTGCTGAATATCCAGGCATGAGTGCTCCGGGCATTATTGCTTTGGCAGTAAAAGCACAGATTATATACTTGCTTTTATTATATACTCATAGCACATGCGGTTTTGTTTTCCGTAAATGTCATGGTACCTTATGCTCTTTCAAAAAGTTAGTCCATATGAGCACAAGCACTAGCAGGAAAGCTGGGCTGCTGCTGTGAAGCTGATGATAAAAATGCCTACATCAATCCAGTTGTGTACGGTCCTTAAAAAACTCCGGGAGGAACTAACTCATGTCTGTTGTTTCACTCACTGCGCTGTTTCTGAAGGCTTATAATTTTGGTCTGTAGTAATCACACAGGATTTCAGTCTGTAGAACTGAATCACAGTGTTTACATGTACAAACACAGAACCACACTCTGAAGTGTATATACCTGACACACCTGTATTTTAAATACATCTCCATTCAGTTCTTTAAAAGATGCATGCAAAATTTCATCCTGCAGTGGTCATGTCATTTTAGCAAAGATGCAGACAAATGATGAAAATAAAACTGCACAGAGTGTTTCTAAGAACTTGGTGAAAATAAGGATACGGTGGTTTGTTTTTTTTCCCTAAGCTTTGTTACTGTCACATTCCTTATTAGAGATAGTAAACACACAATGAGACGTTCTTCACTGTGAAGAAAAGTTTATTACAAATAAGCAAATGGAGCCCGTGCTTCCAACCGACCAGTGTTTATCTGTTGGTGGCCAGCTGGGCTGCAGACGGGCTGGTACTGCTATCTCGCCTGTCAAAACAGAACTGTATTGGGTCCTGAAAGACGAGGGCTCTGCCAGTTTCCTGCTGTGCTTGTTTATTCGTGATGAGTAGGCATAACTCCGCTCTGTTTTCTCCATTTCTTAGGCTTGTTTGAATTTTGCCCAGCCTTTGGTAAAGTTCAGCAAGGTTCATTGGCTGCAGAAGTGAAGAATTGTAGTCTTTTTTGCCAGGCCTAATCTCTTTCCTTGACACAGGAATCTTCTTTCCTTGGCATTGCTCACTAGCAAAAAAGGTCTTTTCCTCCTTTACTGGGAAAAGCCTCAGGAGGAACCTATAAGTCTCTTTTCCTTTTTGTCTCCATTAATGTTGCTCAGTAATAACTAACTGTGTATAAAGGAAATGTTAACTTCCCTAGTGAGAAAGCTTTTCCAGGGCTGATATGGAAAACGCTGTTGGCACTCCATAACCAGCTGTAATTGTAGTTAATGCTTGTTGTCACACAGGTTCCACGGCTGTCCATAGTTTGTCACAGGCATTTGTGTTTATCTTGTGAACAGTGCAACCAAGATGGCTAAGTCTGATGTATAAATACATTCTGCACACTTCTCTCTCTTTCTTCTTCAATATATATTTGAATTTATATAATGAGTATCTGGTAAGGACCCTGTATAGTAATCTTAGGTTCACTATTCTGTGAAGGTGCAAATAAAAGTGACAAAGCATGTATGCATCTTCATGTTTGTGCAGTTATCTGTGTTGCAGTTTTCTGTTTGCTTTCGTGGCAGTGTTTCTGACATGGTTTCTGTGACTTCAGGAGGCTGCACCAGTTCCTGCTTCCTGTGTTGTGTGTAAATGCTTAGGTGCAGTAACAGCAGGCAAACCACAGTAACTGATTTAGTGCTCCGCTAGTAGGTCCATAGTGCTGTATTTAGTACTTCACAAAATCAGTGTACAAATAATAACTCAAGTTAATACACATTCAATCACAGATAAAATTGTTGCTCAGATTCTCGAAAGAGATTTGACCCAGTTTTATTCTTCCAGCTGTTGTAGGTTCTTTCCCCTAGCAGAGGTCCCATCAATTTTATTCTACTTCTACATTTTAGATTGAACCTGTTTTATTTGTCAGCAGTTATGTTCAGCATTCAGCTTACTGAGAGTTAAGTTGCTCTAGAAGACTGAGGTGAGGTCTTGTGAATTTTCCCCACGGATGGAGTGCTTTGTCTGTTTGTTTGTTTGTTTTTTAGACAGTGATTTAACCTTTTGGTGTTATTGATAAAAATAATTTTTACATTGGTTGTCTGGTTGGTAGCCAAGTGAAAATAGCTGGAGGTTCTAGAGATGTGTCATTTTGTTTAAAGCTGTTAACAGGAAACTAAACAGGAAGAAAACTAGAAAGTTCTGTAGCCAAAATCTGTATGAAGAAGCAAAAACAGGATGGCTATTAACAGCTGTCTACTCGTCATTTTAGAGCTTGTTCTTCGTTAAGACTGACTTCCTGCAATTGTTTCCCAAACTGATGCATGATGCTTTTTATAAGAAATAAAAATGCAGGAGACTCTGGCTTCAATGATTTCAGACCATAGCAAACAAATCATGTAAATTAACACTTAAAAGATCTCAGATTCCAGTACTTTGCTTTTTCATTCCAATATTTGTAAAAAAGCCATAAAATTGTCTGGATGTTGGACTTCTAAAAAGGGGCCTTTCAGAAAACTACATCATCTTTCCCACGACAGACACGTAGGCTTGTCACTGAGCATTTCATGCTTTGCAAGGTTACTTTTTTCTGTCTTGTGTGGTAAACAGATCTTACAGACAGTCATCTCTGAAAGCTTTACATCTGCCTCCATTACCTGGTATTCATTACAGAGCTTTGAGGCCTTTCCACACTCGTTTTTGGTGTTTTAGGCAGTGTTTCTGTCTCATATAAGTTACTATAACCTACTTGTAGTACAGTTGGCAGAAGTTCACATCTTTTGAAACCATTTGAAATGTGGCTTCTAACACAGCTATTTACAAATGCCAAGGAACCTGGCAGGAACCGGCAGTGTGGAGAGGTCGGCTCAGTACAACTGCCCCTTGGTTGGGCCCAGGAAGGCTGGCTTGTGCATGAAGAACTTGCTGTCGCCCAGAAGACAGAGGCGTTTCATTTCAGGCATGCCTACCTGTACGTTCAGAGCAGTCAAGTAATACTTTGAAAATGGACTTGTTGAATGAATTAATGTGAAACCTTATCTCTGTAATCTTTTGGAGGATAAGGGGACCTGCAGTCACACTAAAGTAAGAAGGATCGCAGTCACACCGACATAAGGAGGATCAAACACTCATATTAGGCCCTTTTCATGGGCAGCGGGGAGCACCGCTTGCTAGGGGTTGGTCAGCTTCCCCTGATCTAGCAGACCTGACCTTGTGTGGCACTGGATCTGCAGTTGTTTCTTATTCAAATGCATGAAATAGTACCAGTAACAGATTGGAGGAAGAGCAGTGTGTTGGCTACAGAAGGCTAGATTAAAGGGTAATAAATTTCTCTGAGACTTACTACTTCTGCTGGTATCTTTCTTGCAGTTTTGGAACCCTTGTTGCGATTGGAGTTACCGTTTTTGCAGTGATTATAATTACTATTATTCTCTGCTTCACTTGTTCGTGTTGCTGTTTGTATAAAGCATGTCGAAGACCACGGCGTAAGTACCTGTATATTTACTTTCTTTTTCTTGTCCTTCACATCTTTGAACAAGACTTTTTTTTTCCTGGAAAATTATATTCCTGTAAAAAGGTGAAAATAATGTAGTGTTTCCTTACCTCTCTGCCACAAAAGTTGCAATAGCTAACCATTAAAAATAAGCATTTAAGCTGCTTTAAAACCTGACGTTGCAGAGAGAGATTTTTGGAATACCTTCTAAGCATTTAAGAAATTCTTCCCCTCTCTCCCAGAATGAGTGGATTTTGTCTTTATTTTTGTTTGGTTTAGGTAAACAGGAGATAGAATAAAAGATTCATTTTAAACTTCTCCCAGTCCCTTAAAAATATACCTGAAAAATACACCACAGGCCCAGCACCATAACAGTAGTTGTGAAGGAGTTAGTAAAATATCTTCACTGCCAAAAGATAAATCTGACATTTGAAGAATGAGAAGTCTTCCCTTGCTACTATGATAAACTGAAAATATATGAATTTCCATGTCCTTGGTGATCACTGGGAAAGTGGTTATTAAAGCTGTTTCACAAGATATGTTGTTCTTTATTCCATCACTGCTAAGGAAAGTCTCGTATTTCAAAAGCAACATTATGGCAGTACAAATCCTGCAACGTTAGTATTACAAATTCTCAGAATTTACAGAAAACTTTCTTACTTTAAGGCTTGATATTAGCTTAGTAGTGAGTCATTATGCCATGTGAATTTTTGAAGTCAAAGCTGTGTTTTATGACCAGATTGATATGTAAAGTTTAGACTGACCGTTTATAGATCTTCTGTTCTTTATGTTGTATTTGAGTAATTTTGGAATACATTTTTAATGTTTTGTCTGTATTCTAAATATTTGCCAAATAGAATGTTTGAAATGCTGATTAACATGGACAAACCATATGCTGTTTAAAATAGCATAATCCTCCTCTGAGATCAGATTACAAAATGAGTATTTTAAAGGGAAGCACTAATGAAAAGTTGTCTTGATTAAAATATCAATAAGAGTATTTCAAATGTTAGCTGAGATTAACCTCCATACAGTCACTGAAACAGTGAATGCGTGTTTATGACAAGATTTAAATATAAGTAAAATAAAAGCATTCTTTTGTTGTTCCCTATGCATAAATGGAATCTTGAACAACGTTTATAATTGTAGCGTGAAGAAGAAGATCTTGAAAACAAATTATTGTGGTTTATTAGAAATTGTTAATCTTCCCTTACTCCAATAAGGGAGATGAACCAATAATCCAATGTTAGCTCCTACAGAAATTGACATGTATTTGCCTTCCTGACTGTTATATCATAGACAGATGTACTAACACATAGATGTATTAGTACGCAGACTGCATACAAAAGGAAACTCATTTGGTCAACCATGCTAGGAAGCTCCTTGCCTAATAAAGGAGATCTTTATCGCCTTTATCCTTTAAAACTGATAACATCTTTAAAAAATAAGCAGTTTTTCCAGTCTCATACTGAATGATACATCACCTGGCTGCAGGGATGAGTTCCTGGTTTTTGAAGAGTCCAAGAAAAAAATGTCTTTGTTTGTGGTTGAGAAACAAGGAGATAAACTGGCTGCTATCCCAGTACGTGAAGGCTCTTACTACCACCTAGATCAATGGAAGGATATTTTGAGGCATACATTTCTAAATCTTTTGAGGAACTTCAAAAATGATATTGACCAGATTTTGGAGTAGGAAATTGATCTGGAGAGATTGTTTTTCACATTACTGTTGTTGGCTGTCCCAGGTGGTCTTGTAGAACCACCAGCGCTAACCATATTCCTTTTTGATTGTTTGTAGCTGTTGTGACCACCACTACTGCCACTACAGTGGTTCACGCTCCCTACCCTCAACAACAGGGAGTGCCACCCAGCTACCCAGTAGCCCCATATCAAGGATATCAGCCTGTGGCTATCCAGCCACAACCGGGAATGCCAGTAGCACCATACCCCGCACAGTATCCTCCCCCTTATCCCATGCAAGCATCAGGACCCCCAGCTTACCATGAAACGGTGGCAGGTAAGGCAAGAATGCACTAAATATTTCTTTGTCTCTTGAACGGCTAAAAAGACAGTGGCATTTTAGCCAATCTCGTATTATTACATTCATTATGTTTTATATTAATGTAAATATAAGCAAAATATGTAAAACTTGAGTTATGATGGATGTTGAGATTCATCCTTATTGAAATTTCCCTATCACCATTTCTACACTAATCATTGCAGGAGGAGATGTAGCTGGCGCTGTATTGGCAAAGTTTGTTGGTGTATAGGACTACCAGTTGATCCAGTAGAATGTTTTAATAATTCAGTTGAAATTTCATATTAAAGTCTAGTTAATACATGTATTGTAGTCTAATACTTACTGAATGTTTTAACCTATACACAGGTGGCTTTTGCTAGTAGTTCATAGCTGTATTTATAGAATAACCAGTCTCTGATCAACCTCAGACAAGTTTGTTGATGACTGACTGACAATTAGAATTATTGGATTTTTTTCTTCTGCTTTCCTTCTTTCACAGCATTGCTTTCATGTAGCTTCACTGTTGCTATTACTAATTCCAGCTTGTGCTGGGAATAGCTGTTCTCTGAGCAATTGGCTTCTGGCTATTCAGAGAGGACAAAACTAGGCCGTACCTATCCTAGGGTCTTCAAGCCTTCTTACGTACCACGCTGTTCATCCTTCCAAGTAACAAGCAAAGGTAGTCCTGAATAGTAGGTACCACCTTCAGAAAGTTATTCTTTCATGACAACTCAAATATAAATGACTGTTCACGGTCTTCAACATTTGCAAACCAGTTAGAAATTGCATGTTAACTATGTGCAAATGAGTTCAGCATGTAAAAACACTGACTTTACAGGCATGTTTATTTTATTTTTCCTTCATGAACTCTGAAGAAGCTGTGGGTTCTATGGGACTATCCCAAAGTGTTTTGGCTTCACCTTTAATAGTGTGAGGGGCTCAAAGAAATTGTCATTTTGCTTCACCTACTCTCTGGTTTCTCAAACCGTTCCTCAACGAAGTTGTTAGTTTGTTAGTTCTTAATTTATTTTTTTTTTCTTGAGAAAATCTTAAAACACTTTCCACTTTGCCAGCCTGAAAATGAGAGCTCTTTCCCTTATTTCCCTTCTTTATTAGCCAAGGGGCAGTCTCTTAATTAGGTCATGTGCAGGAGAGAGAATACCTGCTCTGGCACATAGGAGCCAAACCCACCGATCAACTTACAAGATCAGTGAAAGATAGCCACATTTGTACATTTTAGGGATCTGATCAGGTGCTAACTAACTTGTGCTGTTTGACAGATGTGAAAATGAAAGTGCCATTTCAGAGCAGCTTGTCTTAGAATACTAGAAGATAAGGATCTGAGTAGTACATTCGGTATATATGTCAAACTCTGTAATGTGTTTGGTAGCGGTGGGCCACTTTTTTTTATTTATTCTATTTTAATTTTGTAATTAACTTGGTGACAGTTATCAGAAAAGCACTTCCCCTGAAGGAGTCCTAAGGTGCTTTCTCTAGTTCTGTTTCTTTTGCCTAGTGGTTTATTTTCACTTCTCCACATAGTGTCAGGTGTATCTTCTTGTTTGTGCATCTCTGACTTCCACTGTCTGATGTTCTGGACCAGGTCAGTTGTGTTTTTTTTTTTTTTTTTTTTTTTTTTTCCTTAAATTTTCCCCCCCTGAAATCAACCAACGTGTTTGCAGNTGGTTTTAGCTGCTACAAAACACAAATACATTCAAAAATTTAAAAAAAAAAAAAGGTTTTCTTTTGTGATGTAACTTTTGAAATGCAAATGCTGTATGAATTAGCACAAACAACGAATATCTTATTGGACTTGAAAGTAAAATTGAACCTCTTAATCATGTACTCAAAACAGGAGTTGTCATTTTAGATATAGAATTCCAAATGTAAATTTTACAAATCCTTTTTTTTTTCTTGTTCTTTGCTTTTGCAGCTGGTGCTGGAGCACCGTACCCAATCAGCCAGCCCCCTTACAACCCTGCTTATGTGGATCCTCAGAAGCCCACCTATTGAACAGATCTGCTACTATGCTTCTGCATACAAAACTTTTTAAAATACAATTTGTTCTGTTTACACCGTGCAGCTGTAGTATGTTATCCTGGAAGACAGCAATCTTTTGTCTAAGTAAAGTGAAAGTTAATTCAGTATCTTTTTTGTTTTTAAATGCTTCAAGTACTTCTTGCAGAAGTTGTTCATTTATACCTCAAGCAAATACAAAAAGAGTTTTTGTTCAATATACAATAAGAAAAGTATGAAGAAGGGGTGCTTCAGAAATAAGAACCACAGTAACATTTGTCGTGCAATAATTTTGAAGCGTGGTAGAACGGTCTAATATGAGCGTTATCAAACACCCAAAGCTGTAGCAATCTTTTGCACAGTGTTGAGTCATAAAAACATAATCTCTGAGAAACTATGTGATACATGTTCTACTTGTTTTGAAGTTACTAGCATTAGGTAAGCATCAACATAATACATTTCATTTATCATTTAAAAGGGAATTTTCCTTTTCTGAAACACATTTGCCTTCAGTAAGGGTAGCGAATCATGTTTAATTGTTTGGACTTGTTGCATTATTCTGTATAGCATGTATAGCATGAGTTGGTGACTTCCTCGTTTTCTTTCCCAATTTTAAGGCTTAAAAACTGTGCCCTCATTGGCTGTTTTGTCAGGCTGTTTTAATTTATAGCTAGAAATGAATACCAAAACCAAACTCTCTGGCATTCACTAGAACAAATAGCTCAAAAGCTGAAACCTGAGAATTCTTCATAAAAATTATTGGACTTGGTTTGCTTAATGGTCATATGTTGCTGAGGAGTTTGAAAAAAAGTTAGCACCTTAATCATATGTTAAGCAGAAGTGACTGCAAGTGTTCAGCCCTTCCTTGTCACAGGCAAGGGATTTATTTTACAGGAGATATGCAATGTCAGAAGTAGATAGGGGTTTTTAAATGTTCAGGGTTTGTCACTGTCTACATTAGGAACCTAGAGATGAAGCATCTTTATGAACCAATGCTAATATGTGGGGGCAAAACAAACATGCAGTAGAGGTTTAACCTCCCTTTTGTCTTCAGCATTTCCATAAAGCTGAACAGAGAACGAGAAGTCAGGACAAGGAAGAGTGGTAGGATCTGGTCACAGAGAGGTAATGTATCTTCAAGAAGGTAGTACTTGCAGTCATGAAAATGGCATTTCCATGACTATTAACGGTGTTTGCAAGGCTTTTGGCTCTATACAACTTGTACTGATCAAACGAATCATGACTTTTAGTGTCCTCTACAATTCTACTTTTCCTGACACTGAAATACAATTTGTTATTCCTCAGTAGAGCTGTCTGTCGACCGTCGTATCTGTCACTGTGACATAGCTAGTGAATAATTTTGACATATCTCATACACCAATTTTACTCGTTTAGAGAGGCCTTTAAGCCACTTGTTCTGTGATTCTACGTTTGGAGTATATTACCGTTTGAAAAACATTGAACTTGCATAACTGATGGCATTGTTTTACCTCATACGATGGATGGAAGCTGCTACTGTCAAAGGCAGCCTTATTTCTCTAACAGATTTTTGGGTTATTCCAAGTATTTTTTAAGAAAGTCTTCAGGGCATTTCAGGAGAAGCTTGTGGAAAGTTTTTTAGCATTGGGATCCATGACAGCCTATGCCCCTCTGTTACACCCCTCTAAGAGTGCCTGAGTTAATAGCATGCAGTGGTGCCAAGAGGCACTCAGAGTAGGCGTGCCTGTATGTTCCTCTTCTTTCCTTCCTTGCAAGCTGGAAAATGGGGCAATGCTTCATTACACTGTTAGGAGTTCTGTGGGAACAACCAAAAATGGACAGTGTCTCCAGTACGGAGGATGAAGTGTTTCCCTAGAAATCTAGAACATTTTAATGTGGGAGGGCATTAAATAACTGCAGAAATAATCCCTTTTCTATAGATCCTACCCATGTGTATTTATTCATATAGAAGGATGCAGAGATTCCAGCAACTTTGTTAGTCAGCCGCCTGGATGGAGTCAGGCCAGTGAGATGCAGCCAGCAAGCTCAGCTGCCGTGCGGTTCTTGGAGCGCAGGTACAGTGTTCTAGTGTTGGCCTTCATGAGGTTGTTACTTTGCATCTCTCTTCCTTTCCTCTGTTTGATGTGGCAAAGTGTGCAGTTTGTGGTGGTGTTAGTAGGGTTATGGATAAAAAAGTAGGGTTTTGGATAAAAAAGGGAAATCTGCAATTTCATGAGACATCAGCTTAATCATCTACCATCATCCCTAAGGAAAAGATAGGAGGAAAGCAAACTGGCAACAATAACAGTTCCCAAATCTAAAGTTTTGGGGTGGATGCAGTGCAAACCAAATAAATTGCCCTGAATATGACTCTATGTAGAGTGGTGGCAAGAGATGAGGGATAGTGTTAAGGAGCCTGTTAATTTACACCTTTCCTTTGATGAACATATGCTAACTATATTCAAATGAAGAAATGAATCATTAATACACAAAGAACTACTTTAGTTGTAATATTACTACTTCAGTTAAAAAAATGGTTGAAGGAGGAGAAAATGGTCTGCTTTCCTCACTTCAAAATTGGAACACTTAATCAGGTCTTTTCTTGTTGTTAATGTATTAATCAACATTATTGATATGGTGTGGGACCAAATTTTATGCAGTTATTGCTGTGCAACCCAATTAAACTTGTTTTCGTATAGTTAAGTGAATGGGACAGTTACAGAAATGATAGAGAATTTAGACCGTAAACTTGTTGTTTAAGCACTGGTAATGCATCAGTCCCAGTAGCTAATATCTTCACATCAAACTGGTTATCCACAGTGCCGTAGGGAAGGGGGAATGGAATTCAGATTTTAAATATCGAAAGAGTGTATGTTCATTTTTTTTTTTAATTCTGTAAGTGCCTTTGTTTCAGAAATGTTTTGTGAAATTAAATACAGTATAATAATCTGTTGTACTGAGTTTACTAGATAATCATTGTTGACTTTATTACATACTGTAAACTAGCTTTGTATGTTGTTTGTAGTTCAAACATAAGTATTCAAAAGAAATGGCATAAACTCTATGCACCTTTTGTAATAAATGCAGTGTTTGAAATATATTCTATTACTTTTGTTTTCTTAGCCTGAGTATTTTTTTAGGAGCATATCCGCAAAGCTACATTTTACTTAATTGTGTTTGACAGCAAGTGTATTTTAAGTCACCTTGTATTGTGAATATAACTTTCTGTTAACGGAGTCTGAAACCTGATCAAAATTACAAAGCAAGGACAGTATGAGCTCCTGAATGATATTCTGACAGTGTGCTTCAAAGCTAATCTAGAAGGATTGCTTCTAAGGTCTTGTCTAGACTGAGGAGTAAATTCATGATGTTGGAATGCCCTGGTTAACAAGTCCCAAGGTACTTGAAAAGCCTACTGTAGGCAAGATGGTAGACTTCAAAAAAGCCTATTATTTGATTGAAGTCTAAAGTTCTCTTCTGAACACATTTTGATTTGCATGTCATGCCGTATTGTCGTGCATGAAAATATCATACCTCATTTTTCAACTACACCAGTTTGGTGTATGATGAGTGATGCTTTCTAGTCTGTGTGAAAACATTTTAGCTGATGTTTTTGTGTACTTTCAATTGTTTAAAAAAATGCTTTTGAAAGCTTTAGTCCTGACTCATTAGTCCTTCAGTTGAAAATACTTGCTTTGGGCGGGTCAAGAATGCTTTTTGTAAGACACCAGGTAGTACTGAATTGGTTGGTACTTGGTAATCATTATTGCCTTGAATTGCCAGCTAAGTTTCCAGTGTAGGATTTAAATATCTATCTGTCTATAGAATTTTTATTTCACATTTTAATTTTATTACATATTTTCTCAACTAAATTTCTATTAGTTAATTGATGACAGCAGACAAAATATATGCTCCCTAAAAAACTAAATGTGAACGTAAATCTAAGTGTTTAGGTTAGAAATTACAACAGGAAATTGCAGTTATTTCTGATGGTTTTGTTACCACTACTTTTTAGTTCATCTGTTTTTCTGTGAATTATTTAGTAGCTACACCTTTGCAATATGGCTGAAATTGAGAAGTGACATCCAGACAAGCTGCGTTCTCTTCACAGAAAAGCTGTGTGCCTTCAACTCTGCATAGGTCTGAGAAACTGGAGCTGGTGTTATGTTTAAAATGTTCTGATTTCCTCTAAGAATCACTGAGTGATTTAAAGATACCTCCACTCTCTAAAATTGAGGCAAAATAAGAGAGCAAAACGCTGAACTAAAAATTTGAGAGCCCAGAGTTAGGTGAGGAATACTGCTGTTTGTTTCCATAACATTTAATCAGCAGCTACTTATCTTACAGCGTGAATTTTTCCAGAACAAAACTTGGCATGCACCTTAAAAGCCATGGCAGGGCTGAATGGAGGAGTGGACACAAAGGAAGGGAAAACTTGAGCAGTTTTAGCCAAACAAGCAATTTTCTCCTATTTTTTTTCCAAGTATGGAAACTTAGTATCACATCTAGGCAGGTCTGGTAACTTGTCAGGCTTGCTTTAGCAAGTGTTTTGGGGCTTGTTTTTATCTTCTGGTTGCTATTTGGCCTAATCTACTTGTTAATATAGCCTGCATGGGAGGAACCTGGTCAGATTCACAGCTCATTACTCTTATAGGAGGGGGGGAAAAACAGTTAAACCTGTTAGAGGTGAAATAAAACTGAAGAAAATAAGTTATTTTACCCTTTCAGGAGCTCAGGCATCTGTACTGATGGAGCAGCCTCCTCTGCATCACCTCCACCTCACCTCCTTATGGCAGTTAGCCATTTTATAAAGGATGTCCTGTTGTAAAGTGATTTTTAGGTCTGAGACATGACTAACTACTCCTGTCAATACTGGATAAAGAGGAGCCCTTGCTGGGCCCTCTCTGGTTTCCAGGGGCTGCAGCGTGCTGTGCGTGCTCCCTCCCACAGCATGGGATGTGTTGCATCCCATTAGGTCTCAATGCCATCCCTCCTCCACTGCAAATGGTCATGTTGGGTGGTGGAAGATCCTCTTGATCTAATATAGACATTTGATTTTGTCAGTAAATGCTGCTCGTCATTCCCTTGCTCCCTTTGCACAGAATTTTCTTCCTTCCATTTTTGTCTTGATTTGCTAAGAACTTTTCTTGCTGTTTCTGGGGATGAAGTTGCTCTGTCTGCTGTTTGGTTTTGTTTGGATATGTTTTGGTGTGGTTCATAGTGATGGGTTTTCTGGGCAGGCATTCTGCTTTTTCTCTGGGGCTGATACATCTCCTACTGTCCTATCCTCTGCAGTGAAGGGCTCGCCCTTGGAGCTCTCTCTGCTTCCCTACAGGGGCTTTCTGGGCAATGTTCCTCATTTTTCTGCAAGGCCTCTCCCATTACAATAGCACAGACATAGCTTTTGTTCCTCCTTCCATCTCATCAGTTCCCAAGGGGGCTGAGGAAGTGTTTAAGGTATGCAGGGAGAATTTTGAAGCTGAAAGCTGTCTTTCAAATTGTTGCTTGAATAATGGATCCAGATTCTGAGAAAATGAAACCATCCTAGCAATTGTGAAATGGCAGAAGTTTGCAATGCTGGACCACAAGACCAAAAGTTTGTACTGAGCTTTTTTTTTGCATTTCTCATTTTCCCAACACAGTTATGAAAGCTATGACTAACTGAGGATTGAATGAGGAACTTGAATCAAATGGTTGATAAAGCTTCTGTGTTGCCACAAGGATGTGTGTCGTTGCCTTTTACAGGCTTTAATTTTTGCCCTTGTGTGCGAACAAGCCTCTGGCTTTCTTCCTAACTTCTGTTGTGGGGTGAAAGTAAGGAGGCAGAGAGGATTTCCTGTGAGGGGCGTCTCTACCTCTCTTTTTTTTTTTTTTTCTCCTCCCCAGAGATGGAGATTCTGCCACTGTTGCAAGCTACATCCTTGGACCATCGGCTGATACATTTTTTTGAGTGACGGAACATTAAATAATTAATTGTGATTGCCCGGGGGGGATGACACTGGCATCCAGTTACTGGGAGCTTGCTGTTGTTTCACACTGTGTGTTTGTTTCACTAGAGTAAAGAACAGCTGAAGATAAGTTCAACAGTCAAGAAATTAACCTCTGATATCCCATTTCCCTTACTGCAGTTAAAATAACTTTTGAATCAGGTACTTTTCATTCTAACATTTCTTCCTCCAGCAGCTGGTTTTCCCGGTTCACTCTCCAATGTCACTTTGGCCCTGGAATCAGGTAGGATCTGCTTTATAGACTGCTCAGCAGAACAGCTGTGGTGTAGAAGAGGTCTTTAGCAAAACAAATCACTTATCTACATCCTCAAAATACCAATATACATTCCTGTTCTGTGTTCTCTCTGCTAGGAAACTCAGCAGTTATGTGGCTGGAATATAATAACCAATATGAAAATAAACTAGCAGTTTCCTCTAGATACTTTCAAAAATAAGCTACCATTTGAGCAGCTGCTCAGAACAGTATTTCAATTGCATGCATTAGAAATAAAACTTTTAAGATTAATCCCAGGTGAACTATATTTACCTGCTGCAGGGACAAAGTGCTCAGCGCATTGGTAGCTGTTTGCAGTTAAACTTTATACTTGAAGTGTTTGCCCTCGCTATTGGAAGAATTTTGATGAACTTCAGCCTTGGTGAGTTTGTAGTTCTTTATAAAGGTCACAGACCAGCTTTTTGTACCAGTCTGCTAAATTATAATCAATGAGATATAGTTCTTATCTGCAACAGTTTATTCTCTAGTGAGAAGTTTGCATTCACAGCAGATAATACAGTCTTCACACAGGCAGATCAGAAGTCCGCTCATCGACCTCAATTAATATAACTATATTTAACATTACTGACTGTAACTAACGTAAAAACATTATTTTCCAGTTAAGACAACTGACAGTTCTAATAGTCTAGCACAGGCTAAACTTTCTTAAGCAATAATTCACACAAGTGGGATTAAGATGAATAACAAGTTCCACAACTCAGGTCGGATGTTACGTGCAGTGTTTTTTATTTGCCATCCTCACCTATTACAGCTTGGATTTTAAAAATGTGTTTTGAGGCCTGACGAGATACAAAACAGATGTTGTTTGTCTAGTTTGTGGGAATTTGTGGGCTGGATTAGATGATTTACAGAGGCCCGTTCCAACTTCAGCTAGTCGATGCTTCTGAGTTGTAGGAAATAAGGTGCTACCTGTGCAAATTCCCTAAATGGTGCTTCACTGACTAAAATATTTACTTTATCTGTGTACATAGCTTTAGTAGAAATAAACTGTCTGTGTTTGAGTCCGTTCAGTGCATCAGGTCCCTGGATCACCACAGGAAGACACTTTTACCAACGCAATGATACCTCCTCCTGCACTGTGACTGTTCAGCAGGGAGTGTCAGTAGGTCTTAAAATGCAAGTCAGCACGGCCATCCTCCTCCTTCTAGCAAAAAGTGTCTGAGTAATAGGTAAGCTAGCAGAAGCAATCGCTTTCTTCATTCAGCTCTCGCCTAGCTTTAGCCCTGTCTGCAGCGCTCAGCTCACTGATGAGGGAAAAGCCAGCTATACTCAGCTCAGCTTTTGGAAAGGGGAAGCAGTAGTTGCATCCTCATGGGCAACGAAAGAGCTGGCTGGCTGCTGCCAACTGAGGAATGGGATAGTCGTGTATGGAACGTGACGAGGTGTTTGTTGCTGCTTAATACTTCATTACTCAGTCCTATAGCAGTGCTTGCTGCTGGAGTAAATTCCTTTTCTCAGTTAATACAGTGGAACAGTTCATCTGTAACATGATGGGAAAATGGGAACTGGCCTTGAAAAAAGAGCTGCTATGCTGTGAATTCTTCAGGGAGTGTCTGATGTGAGTAGTCTAAGTTCTGTTACTTTAAGGTCATAAAGATAGTATTCCAGTGGCCCCATAATCCATAAAAAACATGCCCCACCTCCACTCCCCCCGGAATGATCAGCTGCTGCTACATGATTGGATCTCTTTAAAGAAAAAATCCCAAGATCTAAGAGAATGTAAAAAGGAAAGAATTACTGGAGGTCAGTACAATCTTTCAAAAATTGTGACAAAAGATAAAAAGGGAAAATCCTGTTCTTTTCGTTAGTGACCATAAATGACTAAATAATGAATTATGGCAATTCTAAAGAGAGAAAAAAAAAACTTAAGTGTACTCACAGGAGTATAGCTTCATTTTTTCTTAGGAGCATGAACTTTTCAGTTGCAGAAAATGTTTTAAGTTTTAAAAGCTACCATTCAGTTTCATAATACCATGATGTTACTATCACTTCTATTGGTAGTTTGCTTGTTTGTTTGTTTTTAATATATACCACTTTAAAGTCAAAGGTAGGATGAAAATGATCAGAGTGTAGATGTACACGCTAGGGTGTTGTCTGTTAGAGTGGGTGGATGGGAGGGAATCCAGTGCCAGAAGGGAACAATTAAGGGTATTTTCCTAGCATTTTCTCCCCAGATAGTAGTTCTGTTTATATGAAGTTTAGCAGTAATACTCATCTCCCTTTTACCATTGTCCTTGATCTTATCTCTGTATACTCAAATTATGTTTATAGAAATTAGGTGGTGAGAACAGTAGAGAGCAGTTAAAAACTGATGGCAGGTCACTGCATTTTGGGATAGTGTGACAATCATATCTTCAGTAGGACAGCTCTAAGTTTGCCCTTCTCAGCAGGCTGAGTGCCAGATCCTGCTTTACCACTGCTCACAAGACTCTTTAAAAAGAATTATCTTTATTATTATTATTATTATTATTTTCTGAGTAAGTAAAGGGCCTTTAATTTACATTCTCAAGCTCTTCTCTCTAATCCTAAAGGCCAGGAGCTGCTGTGTTGTTAATTTTAAGTGTACCAGTCAAAGGGTTTTCTGTCACGCCCAAACTTCTGTAGCTTGTCCAGTGCCATGGTAGCACTTCTAGGATAGTTATTATGCAAGCATACATGAACTCGGAAGGAAAGCTTTGCTGCATGTGCCTATGTATCCCTCCTTGTTACATTTAAGCAGGAAACAGCAGTTTTCCAGCTGCTCCAAGGCACTTGAAACCCATTACTGAGAGGAGCTGCTGGCAGCTTGTGGATGGGATTTATCACAGAAACCAGCAGCCCATGCCTGGTGGAGCTCTGCCAGCTGTTGCTCAAAGTGGAGGAGGATTATCCCTGGGCTGTGTTGTGGGAGGAAGGAGTGAAGCTTTGTACCTAGCAGCTTTGGCCCGAGGGAGATGCTGGATTATTACACTGGTTATTCCTGCACAGCTGTTTCTGGGAAAGTTCTCTTCAAAAGCAAGAGCCCAGCCAAGAGCATGTTCAGCACACTGGAGCAGGGCTCTTTGCCCAGGCACACCAGGGCAGGACACAGCCTCTTTGGGTTAAGACCAGAGAACTGGATGTTTCCCAATTTTCCAAGGGCTTACCTCCCACTGCAGTACTGTCTCTCGTTTTGAATTGTTTTGGATACTAGTGCAGGATGGCCCCTTGTGCACCAGCATGGCAGAAGGTGATGCAAGCTGTGTGCCCACTTGGACAAACCAGTACAGCATGCAGGGATGCCCAGCCCGTGTGCTATCCTAACACCAAGAGAAGCTGCAGAGGCCAGGAAAGCTTTGCCTGGAAGGGTCCTTTCTATAGCTCCATCTTTGCTCCAGGTCTTATTGGTAGCTTTGAGCAGATTTTATTTCTTGGTGGTGGGAAAAAAAAAAAAATTCTAGGGCCTATATTTTCTCAAGTCCAGCCCTGTCCAGAGGAAGAATATCCTAGGGAAAGGAAGAAGGGAACCGAGACCAGCTTGAGGCCCAGCTTAGAGCCTAGAGCCATACATTTCACTCTTGCACCCTGCATGGAGCAACAGTTTTCAACCCCCTCACCTTCAATGCAGAGAAGGCAAACCACCACCCATCCACCCCCAGGGAGGTGCACTGGAAACGTATGTGCTCCATGACTTGCTCTGGCCACAGGCAGTCCTAATATGCCTCCCATACCCTAAAGAGGATAGCAGAGGAAGGTATAATGGCTAATTTAGTTACACAGCAGATAAAAATAATAAACAAAGTGATAAAACAACAGTGAAAGACCAATTAATTTTAGCCTCTAAATTAAGAGCACTGCTAACAGTACTCTTTGCTGCCCTACTGTAACTCCAAAACAAAGCAACCGAAAGCTAGGATTGAAATTTTTAACTTAGTTTACTGTGGCTCTCTTTTCTCCCTTATTTCCTTATAAATGCTACATAAGGTCAGTTTCGGCCTAAAGAAAGGTTTGTTCCTTCTTTTGAGATGCCACACCTTTCCCTTAAAACTTGAAAAAAAGTTCAATGTTTGTGGCAAGGAGTTCTAATCCATAGCTTCCTCTATTCACTTCTAATATTCTGTAGAATTAGAATTGGGTATCTGTCAACAGAAGAAAAAAGCTTTCCAAACTAGTTAAAAACAAAACCTGTAGGCTTATTTTAGTAGCACTTAGACTAGTAGCTGGGTATGTCAGTTGATAATCATACACACTTGAAAGGGTAAAGCACCAGTTCTTCCTCCAGTCACTTGTGCTGTATCCTAGAAATGAGATGCTCATTCATTTTTACTACAGCACAGATCCAGATACTACAACCCCCAAAACAGTAATTCTGCAGATTTAAACATCCTTCTCGTGCCTAGTAAGACAAAAAGTTCTCCTCAACATTTACTATCTCATTCTTCTAAGATAACTTTTTCAAAAAGTAAGTTTCAGTATTTATTGTTTTGGCATCTCAATAGTTGTACTTTCAGCACATTCATGAAATTGAGGAAAAAATGAGTGAACTCGGGTGATTACTATAGGCCTTTGAATTTCTTGCTCAGAACTGAACTGCTAACTGTAAGTTATTTCTACAAAAATTTTAAAACCACAGTAAACACTTTACTAATATCAACATGAAAATTCTGGAAATCATGCAAGAAAGTGTTAACAGCTACAAAAGAAACAGAACAAATATTTTCAGAAGACTTTCGTATGAACTCAGTGATCCCAAGCATCTCAGGACATTCAGCATCATAAATTCAACATAAATTTAGCTGTAGTCACAGTACAATGGAGGACAAAATAATAAAAGTTTCCATTCTATTCACAGCTGTTTCATGAAGAATGAAACTCAAACAGAACCATTCATAAGCCCTTGAGTGGTTTTGCACAGCAAAACAGTAAATTGCAGTATAATTTTTCTTACATCAAAATTTCTTTGCTTTCATTTGGATAGCACAAATAAAATAATCACAACAAAGAAACACGTTTTAGTTGTGCTGCATTGAATGCAACCTTCAGATTATCACTTAATAAAATAGCTGATTTAAATTTCAGATTGACACTGGCAATGATTATTATGATTTAAATAAGGAAGGACAGAGATCCCTGCTAGACATTAGCTAACTGGAGTCCATTCCTTGATCTTCTGCTTCTGGCTCAGAAGGATACAATTCATCCAACATCAGCTCTGCAACAACAAAAGAAAACTGTTTTAGAGAGTTATTTTTGTACTTGATAAAATTATAGCTGAGATTTGTTTGTATTTTAAAAAACAGTGCCTGTAGAAGGCTACATCAGATAGCCTTTTTCAAGGTTCAGATGTAAAGAGGTCTTTATATACGTGTTTTGTTATACAAACTTCTCCCCCTCCCCTTCTTTCCTTTAAGGCCTAAAAGTAAGGAGAGAATTACCTTGGACAATCAATTAAATTTAGCTATTAGTGGAAAACCAGTGAAGAGCTTTTTTTTTTTTTTTTTAAAGAACTAGTTAAGACTACTAATTAAGTTTTAAACCTCATTTTTGTAACTACACATTTGCAAGCACATGCATGTACCATCATCCCCAGAATCATAAGCCATTTTGGTCTATTCCCAAGCACATCTAGACAAGGTGTTAGGAAAAGTTCTAGAAAACTTTATGACACTCTAAGCAGAGTAGAACAAATACATGGCATGCTGTTTAGTGTCTCCAGAAAAGTCACTGTTACCACTTGTGGTGTGCTTGCGTGACCTGCCTTACTGATGCAATAAGTACACCAGCACTGAAAGATTTATCACACTGACTCAGTGTGACCACATGTGTTGTCTGGTGTCTTGTAGCAAACCACATACTGACATAAAAGGGCAATCTTTGCATTAACTCTGCAAAATGCATATAAATAATGCCATGAGTGAATGAAGAAGTGGCATCAAGGTACAGGGAGGAGAGGCAATGTCACCAGCTTTGCTCTGTAGGAAAAAGACACAGGAAGTGTGCAAAGCAAGGGGAAAGTCCTAATGTTACATGGGCTAGAGAATCTTTTGGAGCTTTGGAAGAAGGGTAGGGGCAGAAGAGGGAAGAGGAAGATGTTAGGGATGCAGGGAAAAAAACTATTGCACAGAGAAAGTGTAATGATAGTTGGAGACTTGGAGTAATTTTAAGTTGTTCTACTGTAGGGAGCTGGAACATAGGATTTTGATCAGACAGTAGGGACATAATTCTATGGAGAGAAGAAAGAAAACTAGAGATTCAGTGTAATGAAGCTTGAGAAGCACTAGACTATGGAATACCCTTTCAGGTCTGATCAACAAAACATCCATGGTATTTGGTACATGGTACTTGTTAAATGAGGAATGGGACAGAAAGAGAATTTCATTCATC
>VXAA01002647.1:75221-86554 GCA_013399115.1 Anseranas semipalmata | reverse complement strand
GGGGGAACACAAAACAACACTGTAATATGACTTGATTTACCTTCACAGGCACTCAATTTTTGAGTTTTTTTGAGAATGGCTCTTATGCCCGGCATAGCTTGGTCATACTGATGGAGTACTTCCAAACAGTGTTCATGAAACAGTTTATCTTTCTGAGATAGGCTGTGTAAGAGTAAAACAGTGTCCCGTAAAAACTGAATAATTTGCTCCTTATGTGCACACAAGCTGCTATCAGATCTTCTAATCTTCATCCACTGTCTATGTAACATTATAATTAGTGCCTTAACCACCTGCAAGAGATAAAAAGAGAAACTCAGTAAACGAAATAAAATTACAGCAGTGGAAAACTTATTTCATTATGAACTTTACTAATCCATCTTTTCAGACATCCAAATTTCAGAATATTTTCTAGCAAGCAAAAGCAAGCTTTCCAGACAAAGGCAGACTTTAAAGTGCAGTACACTTCTGTTTCACCATAGCTAAAAAAGGGTAAGAAGCTACTTCAGCATTGTTAGGGGTACCTTTTAGGTTTTCAGTAGAATAAATTCAGTAGCTATAGTGACGTACCTCAAGATTACACTGGCAGTCTGTACCAGGTAGTAAAACCACTGGACTGGAGCACCGCATACATCTTGTCAGGAGTCTGACTGTCTATTACAAAAACACGCAGATTGCATTACAATGAGTACTAGGGTTCTGCAGAATTATCAAACAATTAAGCTGCAAATAAAGGGAGGTAGAAATGACATTTCATTACTGGTTTCAAACATTCTTGGTTCTTTTCTTAACAATTGATCTTTTTTACCCCACCAAAAAAATTGTGTTTTTTTTTCCTGTAAAACTTCACAGACATGGAATTTGCCTTGCACAGAAACCACTTCAGCTTTCTGATGAGAAAGGCTGACAAGGATTCAGTGCATACAAATTGCGTTTACACTTTCTAAATGCAGTGTTTCTAAATGCAGTGCAGATACGGGATAATGAAAATGCTTTTAGAAAATTGTTCAAAATTCTTTCAAATGAAAGTAGAAGTGGAGCAAATGGTACCCTGCAAGTCACCACTGGTGCTACAAACAATACAAATTAAATTAAAGAACTAATCTTCCTATACAGGACCATGACTACTATACAGCAAGCTAGTATTTCACTAGATACAGTGAAAAAAAAACATAAGTTGCTATAAACTGTATTTCATATGTAATAACTTATAAAATACAGTTCAGAAGTAAACTATATGATCAAAATGAAACATAGGTCTTGCTTCCTTTTAGTCCTCTATCAATCTAAAAGCAAAACAAAGTTTGCAGTCTTGAATATTTACAGCCATCCTAGGAGCCTTCTTGCTTTTTCAATGACTTAACTATGTTGACTGCTATGACAACAGTTATCTTGAAGAGCAGTTATTGATTCAATTTCAAACAGCTTCTTTTACAAGTCAACGTAATCCCTTACTGCAAGCCAATACTTTCAATTTTTGTTTCAGTTGGAGAAAACTTATTTTCAAGCAATTTGTGCATTGCCCTGCTCCCCTCACCCCCTCAACAGGAAAAAAGCATGTGAACTAACAGCAGTTTTTACCTCTTGTTCCAGCTGAAGCCAAAGCACTTCAGATGCTGATTTATCTGGTCTTGATGTGATATACATGTACAGTGCAAGAAGAAGGCAGGTATCTGAAATACAGTGATAAAAAAATATTTTTTTCACAGAAGAAAACATATTTCAGAAAATATGTAGAGTGCTATCCTGGGACTCGAGATACAGGTTCAAATTCTTGCTTTACTTCCAGACATCTTCAGCAGTGCTGAAAAAATTAGTATCCCTAAACTTCATATATGCATTTGTGGTGCTACTCTCCTATTTCATTCAAAAGGTACTGGACAAAGACTATGTCATGCAGAGTACTGTAATCCCTAAACTCAACATTGTCATGAGTGCAGATACCCTACAGAATGGAATTAGCCTTCAACTCCTCAAAACCCCTTTTTTCCTCATCAACTTTTAATATAATAAACATTCATCTGGAAGTAGTTATAAAAATCCAGATGGGTATCAAAACCCTGTATGTAGATACTGCCAGACAAAATACTCTTCAAACAATAACTGGAACTCAGTGCTAGAAAACGGAAGTTTTCAGGTAACATAGCAGGCTTTGCCTTTGGGGATTTTAATTCTTTAGAGCAAGGTCTGTTTGTATTATTTTTAGTTGTGCTAACTAACATTCAACTGCTAACAATTCTGTGTTAGGCAATCTTTTACCTGAATGAGAACAAAGCTGAGCAACCAACGTGTGGTGTTGAGCAAGTACAGACAACAGTTTCACAGTCAAAAGAACAGCATGCAAAGGGATCTCTGGACACAGGCAGCGGTACAGTATCTGGCTACTCAGTAAGTGCTGAAAACTTCAAAAGAAAAATCTGAGTTAGAAATGTGAAATGCACTGACAAGTTGAAAATAATTCACCACTTCTTGTACACAGCATCAGAATTCATGCCTTTTCAGCCATTCAGAACTAGGTGAACTTACATGCCATAAATCAAAATGAAGTATATTGAAAAACATACCGTTACATTTTGCAGTCTGCAATTCATACTATGGTTCCATATATTAGACCATTAGCAGGCAAAATGTTGCACTTTTGAGAGTGCCATTTTATGTGCCAGAATAAATAAATAGTATAAATATTTTGTAATATAAATATGATTTTTAATATGTTTATAAATAAAATATACAAAGTGTCCAAATTTTATAATATAAAATATAAATAGATTAAATAAATAAAACAGAAAGCCCTGTGCTTTCATTCCTTATGCATCTCCCAGCCATTGGAAAAAAAACAAAAAACAAAAAACGATCAACTGCATACAGCCTTAAGAAGTTTTCCCACTTCAAAATGACAGCTGTGCAATGAGGCAACAGCATCTGCTTCATATAAACTTATCATAAGCAGATCTTATTATTGATCTTGGGCAGTTATCACATTCATTAGCAGCAAAGGTAGTGGTAAGATCCTCCACTGCATCTCAAAGATGAGCTGAGAAATGGGATACTCTCCCACACACGTCTTAACTTCTACTGTCATCTGCACAAATTAGTTCCAACAGAGAATGAAAACTACTAAACAACAAAGAGCCTGAAATCATTTTAAAGCTATTACTGACTTACTTCATTAGCAAGTCCATTGTTGAATTTTCAGCTAATTTTACCAAAACTTTTAGGCTTTGCTTTAGTATACTACCAGTCTGGGAGCCTGTAGTAGCAGAAAAATCTAAAACCTGAAGCAGCTTTTTGAACAAAGAATGTTGAGCTTGCTCGTTAACAGGGGCATCCTGTGGAGCTTCAGGCAGCCCTCCTTGTCTCTTGATATCTTCTTTATTATCACACAACACATTTTTGTCCATCCTGGAAATTTGTTCATCTCCAACAGTAGAACCTTTTTCCACTTCAGTAGAAAGTAATATGTGGACAACATCCCAGCTATAAAATGCCAAATAATAAAGAATACCCAGTGATATAACTGTAGTTTCTTCAAGAGACAACCTGAAGTCCTCCTTACTTGATACCATATTTGTGCTAGTTCTAGAAGAAACAACTGAATGGTTTCCACAAGAACCATTTACTGGCTTGTCCGCCAATTGTACTGCTTGACAGTAAGCACCAATATGGTGTTCTACCAAGGGCAAGAGATGCACAGCGCCTCGAATCTTGCAACGTTTGAGGTGCAAGAACTCTCTCCCACTTTCTGCTAGGCTTTCTTCAGATGACCCTTCGTCCATAGCAATCAAGTTCAATCCTGTTATTGCAAGCTTTTGAGCTTCTCGCAGGGATACAACGGGAGCAATTTCTTCCTGAGTTGTCATGATGCTGCGTATTTGTGTGGACTTCCTATCCAAATAAAAAGAAGGAAAATACTTCAGCAAAAGAAAAGCTAGAGAACATAGTTGAAAATTTAGTTATCTGCATTTTGAATGAAATTATAGAAAGGCTAGTGTAGTAAGAGATGTCTATTCCCCCCAAAACAAAATAAAATAATAAAAAAAAAATCCTGTTCCTTGATACCTGCATGGAAGAACAATATCAAAGCACTTCTAGGTCTTGTGAAAGTAGTCAGAACTGATAGTTGTGTAACTTTAGCAGCTCATTATAGTAACTTTTGTCTAAAACTACATTTCAAACACTGGCTTCTCAGTTCATGCGTATGAGACCAGCTGTATATTCTTTTCTTCCCCTGAAGTTATTTGGTAGCTTCTGGGAAGAAAATATTTGTACATTACTGATCTGTAATATGTAGTGGCTGTCAAAAGACTACAGCTACAAAGAAATGGAGGCAGAGAGGGACAGCCTTTAGCAATTAACTAGTCAAACTGCAGCTACAAAGGCCAATTATGCAAGCAGAAACTGCTCGCGTAAACGGCAAGGGCGATGAGACATGAACCATGCTATAAACCCCACAAAACACAATAATTACTAATAAAATAATATATTAGAAAAGCAAAGGTATTTCAGGAGCTACAGTCTAATTCTTTAAAGTGAAAAACATGTTAGAAATGTAGTTAAATGGGATATTAAGTTTTTAAAGATTTTGTGAGCAACTAATTCCTCTCTAAACTATGATCTGGAATTTAACAATCAACAAGAGTTAGCCTACATGTTTAAGTAAACTTTAAATAAAAAACAAAGGAGTCTCAACAAAAGAGCAGTAAAGCAACAACAAAAATCTTACAAACATGATTTTTAAAACCATATTCAGCCAATTAGTTTTATATCTAATATTCATGTTCAAATGCTTTACAGACCACTATTAATATATGTGGGAAAAACCGCACATGAATTGAACGTAAATTTAGACTTTAGAGATTAAAAAAATATAAAAACCCTACTGTTCTTTAGATCACATTTTATTCTTAGTTAATTCATGATCGCGTTTATATACTTCTTTCATTGCAATGCAGGTTTTATATACTTAAATAGATATGGACAGCAGCTGCTGTCCATACTACTTATTTTTTTACTTATTTCTGTGCCTTCCCCTAAAATAAAATTAACCTAGTTTCTCTCTTAGTGTTTCTCCAGTGTTTAGTATCTACAATAATCAAAGATTAATAATTGAAGACACAGAATGGTGTTGCGAATTTTGCCTTAAATAGTCTCAGCAAAACAGCATTGAACACAAGGAATGAAGTATCCTACACGAGTGCTGCATGAGTAAGCATTTCATAGAGAGGATGCCACTATACTAAGAACAGGTCAGATATAGTTTAACAAAAAGATAAACTTACGTATCCAGAAGGTTAGGCTGCAACATAGTTCCATGTAGTGTCTCAGTGTTACTGCTAAGAAGATGGCAGAGTCCTAGTAAAGACCCAGAGACAATGGGCTGCTTCATGAGAGCATTCAGTAAGATAGAACCTGAAGATACATAATTGTCTTTAGAGTAGCTTTACCAATTATTGCAACAGTAACAAAAAAAAAAATTCAAAAGATTAACCTCATTTATAGTGCTCTCAACCTCAAAATCATTTTTTCATTACAAATTTTCTTTCTTACGAGAGAGAATTCACTAAAAGAATCATGTTCTAGAAGATTTTCAGAAAACTGAATTTAAGATACAATATAATATTAACCAAGTTATATTTAGAGAGATTTTAATTACACTCCCTGTATTAGCTAAATATCTCAATCCAAATGGCTGTTATAACCCACAACAATCCTGGTGATTTGCCTTCCGTGTTCCAGTCCAAACATTAAAATCATGTGATGCAATTCTTTTCTGAACTGGAAATAACATGTTGAATGTTTTAATGTTGTTCTATTGTTTTTACTTAAAAAAAAAAATTGACATTTTTCCTGTTCTTAGATCTGTTCACAATAAAAAGCATAGTATCTTAACAGTGAAAGAGCCACCCTCGTAGTAAGATGCCTCTCAATCTATATCCTGGTCCATATCCTTCCATAAAACAAAACCCAGGAAACATTTTTCTTAAATACAATAAAAATACCAGAATGTTGTGGAGATACAAGATAATAATATAATCTGAAATGTTTTATTGCAAAATCACAATATTCAAAGCAAAAAGCAACTAGCTCGCCACCTCTGTGTGGCGCTGCACATAGCAGGTTCCTCAGCATGACACTGCCTAGTAGTGGCACCTTAGCCGTACCTCAGAAACGCTTGCTATTTTTGTATTACCAGAAATACATTACCTTGTGTGTTTCGTTTATGTACAGATTTATAGGAACCGTTCTTTCCCATTGCTTCGTGCTTCATGGATAAAACTTCAGGATGGGGTATCTTACTATCTAAAACAAACAGTAATTACAATTCATATACGAGAACTAGATTCCTTATAAATCTGTATCTATCATTTACACACATTAGATTATCCATAGACATTATATAGTAAGTACACAGACAGAAGACCAGTACAAAATATGTATTTTGTGTAACTCAGTAATGTCAAACAATAATCATAGAATCATGGAATGGTTTGGGGTGGAAGGGACCTTAAAGACCACCAAGTTCCACCCTCCTGCCATGCGCAGGGACACCTGCCACTAGATCAGGCTGCCCAAAGCCCCATCCAACCTGGCCTTGAACACCTCCAGGATGGGGCATCCACAGCCTCTCTGGGCAACCTGTTCCAGTGCCTCACCACCCTCTGAGCAAATAACTTCTTCCTTATATCCAATTTCAATCCACCCTCTTGTAGTTTAAAGCCATTGCTCCTTGTCCTATCACTACACTCCCTGATAAAGAGTCCCTTTCCAGCTTTCTTGTAGGCCCCCTTTAGGTACTGGAAGACTGCAATACTATATAGTTAATATAGTAACTATAATACTACAATCGAGAGCTGTGATGCAAGCAGAATTGCCCCCCAAAATAAATTAGAAAATTAAGTAAAATTTTGCCTTTTCTGTCAGATGCTCCACAGATTGTTCAAGTGCCATAGCCCTCTACTTTTCTTTTAGAAAAAACAATACCTAGACTTGACCTCCCACTACTCCCAGATATTTACATGACTACGTTAGTTAAAAATGAACACAAAATTCTCAAAAAAATATATTTGAGCATTTTGTAATTCTTCAATCAACTTTGTCACAATTACTAATGAAACTGAAGCCAACAAATAGGCATACTGAGTGTTATTACCATAATGAATAGGTGGGGGGTTGAAAAAATGACAATGTTAATCCTTTAAGGCTACTGTAGTTATTTTTTGTTTTTCAAAGTTCATACTGCCCACACAGTTTCAGATTGAATACTGTAGCTGAAGGGTAATGTCTGAGATTTTTCATGACTCTACCTATAAGGATTAGCTGACGATACCCAGATTTCTTGCTCTCATTATTTCCTACTGGCAACATGGCACTGTATCAACCCAGTAGTTGGCTGCTATAAAAAACACCATTTTTGTTTCATATTATAGCAATCTTCAAACATATGCATATATTCATTTCTTAAGTTTTACTCAATGAATTTAAAGATGTAATTTTGTAAGAATTACTGCTCTACATGTAAAAGAGGAAATGAGTAAACTGTTTCAGCTGTTTCTTTCAATATGGCTAAATATGCACCATCTAAAATAAAATGCCAAAAAAGGGTCTGCTTATTAAAGCCAAAACCAGAGGAATACAAAAAATGCATTAGTTGACTAGCAGACCTTTTCAAGAAATAGGCAAATTGCTTCCTGTTCTTTCTTCAATGAGAAAAGCAGATAACAATTTGGGTATTTTAGTTCATCTTATAATAAAAGTTTTTCACTACAGCCAACAGATACTTCATCGCTGATATCCTGGCACCTGGTATATAGGCATTTACCAAGATGCAAATTAAATTGATCTTCATGCAAATTTGAGTGAGAGCTGTTTAATGCCAATTGCTATAAAACCAAAAGAAATTTAAGCAAAGTCAAACTAAGAGAAATACTTTCTTTCCTACAGTGAACTTACTGAAACCACTCACTTACATATTACAGAAAACTTTATCTAAGGCAGAATGTTCATATGGAGCTAAAAATGTTGCAAGTTATATACCAGTTTACCTTCTTTGATTGAAGTAGTCTGGGCAAACAAGTTTCTTGAAGAACAAGATGGTCTAGTGCTCATTTCAGCAATGAAAGACTCTTTTGTAGGAAAAGATCTTTTTCCAGGCTGTGGAGAACATCCTTCTGATTTCACTTGGATTGCAAAATTCTTTTTAGGGCTATTAAAAAAAAAAAAAAAAAAGGAAAAAAAGCCCCCCCCAACAGACTTTGATGAATCAATATTGACATTTTAGACATATTTCACTATACACTCCTTTCATGGCTGTCATAGAAGGGTCTTTTAAAGCAAATTCCACAGAGGTCAACAAACTTTTTTTGGTTGTATTGTTTCAAGAAAACAGAACTAAGAGTTACACGAAGAAAGAAAACCTCTGTAATACTTTAAGCACACATATTGTAAAAAGGAACACAAATTCATTTTCCAAAACTCATACCTTGGCGTTAAAACTGTTTGAGTAACATTTTTACTTCTTTCACAGTTCTGAAGTCGCGTTCTTAATTCATTCATTTCTGCATCTTTGAACTGCAACTCTGACTGTAATGACAGTATCTGAAAAAGGAATAAAAACAGTTTTACTGTTACAGAATACGTGAGTGGTGCTATAACTGCAAAGCAACTTGAATTACTGTAAGATTTCAAGATTACCATCTACTTACTGTGATCTCTGCATAAGATCTCCATTTTTATGTATGCTAATCCAATTAATACTATCTTAGAACCAAGTGTCAAAGTTCAGGCAAGAAGCATATGACTTGGTAAGATAGACCAAGTGCCACGCAGAGCATGACTACAGTGAGGCCATTAACAGCAGAGTAAACAGCACAAAAGCAGCCACTGTCCTCTTCAGGGCTTTCAGAAAGATGACTGCAAC
Source organism: Anseranas semipalmata (assembly GCA_013399115.1). Lineage (NCBI taxonomy): Eukaryota > Metazoa > Chordata > Aves > Anseriformes > Anseranatidae > Anseranas > Anseranas semipalmata. The sequence goes on along the minus strand of VXAA01002647.1, from coordinate 77,640 downwards.
AGGAATAGCAATCTGATCAGAGTTGTACAGCATATTCTGTCTAATTTTTCCATTTTAAAATACATTCCAATTGTAATGTTCTGGGGATTAAGAAAACAACATGTAAACAAAAAATTCTACCATTTTAACTTCATTCTTTTATTTTGGCAGAAGAAACCCACCAGCAAGTTCTTATAACCATTTTCTTCTAGGTAAAAAAATAAAAGCATACTCGGTTTGGAAGTTTCATACAAATGTTCTTCCTTTGACTAAATGGACTGTAATATCATTTAAGTCATGAAATGAGCTTCTGCACGTGATGTGAAGGTAACCGATATAGTTACAAACCTTTTTGGAGAACTCTCTTTCTTTTTCTTTTAGGGTCTGAGATTTTTGCTGTTCCAATAGCATATATGATTTTTTCTGTTCCTCCATAGCATATTCCATCTGCTGCATTGAGTCACGCAAAATTTTAATTTCTCCATTTTTAGTAAGAATTTCATCCTGCATTTCTTTCAGCTGCAAAGCGATTAATTCCATTAAACAATGTATTTAATCAAAAGTATTTGTATCATTATCTATGTGGTTGAAGATTAAGTATGCTTATACTTTCTAGGGAGAAAAACGCTTCTATCACCTAGTTTAGAAAGTCTGTAACATGGCTTCTAATTTTTTTTTCCCCCCAATTAAATCAGGCTCAGCCTCTGTTTTCTCTAACAGAATTATAAAATAACAGCAAAGGTACGTATCAATATATTGTCCTGGTATCTGTCAGAGACTGCTCTTCTCTTTCTCTTCCTCTATGTTTATGTTATTTCTTTGAAAAGTATTCTAGTCATACACAACAATAACTTATTCAAGTTTTGGGATATAACAATGATAATTTAACTGTAGTATCTCATCTAGCATGGCAGCCAAGAAGCACACTGTCCTAAGACAAGCTACCACCCCCAGACAGTATCTTCGTGACGTGTATAGTCTCTAATGCTCTCTGAGCAGCCATTGCCGCTCAGACACAAGACTTTGAAGAAAGAATAGAATGAGTTATTCAGAAAAGGATTGAGAAAAAAGCACAGACACACCTCTATACCACGATATAAAATTATGTTTTACACCCACATTGAACGTGGTGTACAGGCAGGACCTTCCCCAATAAAGGATGATATAAAAGAAGAAAGAGGTAAGGATGGCGACAGAAATGTAAATAGAGTAGGGCCCTTCCATATGGGAGAAAGCACAACTGTGAGGAAACAAAGTTCTATTGATGTGTAAATGCTTTGCACAAGTTATTCCTCGTTTACTGCCTCTCTTAATTGTCAAGACCCATCTGCTAAAAATCACATGTGAACAAAGTAAAATCAAAGAAAAATTTCATGACACAACGTGTTTTTAAGCTGCTGACCTCTTTGACACTAGGTGTCAAAACCAACTACATAGGCCTTTAAGAAAATACACTAAAGAATATTATACACTAAAGAATATTATACTACTTCTGGATCTGTGTATGAAATCCTACCAGAGGCTAAAAGAACATTCTGGTAAAATATCTGCATCAACTTGTTCAGATCTTACATTCTTTCTAAGCTGTCTGCTGAAAGAAAGGATGGACTTGGTATGGCTATTTGTATGGTCTCACTTTTCTGCATCTTTTTCTTCCAAGCAGTATCTTTCCATAAGGCATCACCAGAAGGTAAGGTAACCACTTAAATCCCCTTTTTCAAATGTTTAAATTGCATGAAACAACTTTGGCTGGCTAGCTCACAGGACAGAGGGGAATGGATTTGATAGGAAACAAGTAAAACTGACAAATCAGCATTTGCTTAGCTGAAATGCTCAAGAAATAAAATACTGCTCTCTCTTATTATATTACTAGAGCTGTTTGTATTATGATGCTTTTAATAGATCCATGGATTCCCTGGATTACAAATCAAGTCGATTAGAAGGAATACTTGCAGCCAAAGTCATCCCACCTTTCCGTTAGCCCTACCAAAAAGAGGTGACACTTAGAGGGGAGGGGAAGATATTGCCAACCTTCTGTTTAATTTCTTCATGCTGTGTTTGCAGTACTTCGAACTGGAACGCATCCCTAATCAGACTGCTTTCTGTGCTGCCTCCTGTTGCGGAAAGAAAACGGATCTGCTCTGAAGCACACGCGACGTATCTGCATCACCGATGGCATCCGGATTTTGTTATTCACCGCTACGTGCGCTTTAATACCCGAATACTCATACTGCCACTACAAAGTGGTGATTTGCGCGCATCTCGTCACCAGAGTAACTTCATTAGTCGGTGCATTAATCCGTAACAGACCCCCCGGCCCGTCCGGTACCTTACAGCGGTACAACGACCCGCGGTTAGCGCAAGCATCCCCCGGCAGCCGCCCGCTGACCTCTCCTCTCCTCCCCCGCTGCCGCCCGCGCCCGGGCCCGGCCGCCCCACG
>VXAA01002647.1:48161-67668 GCA_013399115.1 Anseranas semipalmata | reverse complement strand
GGCCCGGTCGGGGACCGCAGGCCGCCGGCTCTGCCCCGCCGGGTCCGGCGCGGCGCCGGGGGTATGGGGCCGCGGTAACGCTGCTCTTTGTTCCTCCCGCAGAGCATTACAAGCACCACTGGTTCCCCCTGGCGCCCTCCAAGGGCTCCGGGTACCGGTGCATTAGGATCAACCATAAGATGGACCCCTTGATAGGGAAGGCAGCGGGGATGATTGGACTGAGCCACGAGAGACTCTTCCAGCTCTTACCCAGCGAATTAACTCTTTGGGTCGACCCTTTCGAGGTGTCCTATCGTATAGGTGAGGATGGGTCTATCTGTGTCCTTTACGAAAGTCCCCAGCCTGGGGCGAAGACGACCAAACCTCTGGAGAGTAGGACCAGCTGTAAGGAGGAGTGGCAAACTGGCAGGTCCAGCCCTTCCAAGAATTACAACATGATGACAGTTTCTAGTTAAAAGTTATTGTTCCTTGTACAATGATGTATGTATCCCAGTTTCATGATAAACGTAGATGTATCTGAGATCTTGATTCTTTTTTTATTGTTATTAGTGGTAGTAGTAGTATTTTTCCACCCTCTAGTCATTCAAGTTGTAGTACTGCAAAGTTCTTTGTGGCCAAGGGCTAATGTATAAAGCAGTTCTTTAAACTGCATGTTACTCTCTGGATCGTGTACTGTAAATGCACTGTACAGTCAGTTGACTTTTACACATTTATATTTTCAAGGAAGTTCTGGCTATTTGTAATAAAAAAGCAATATTGTAGCACTCTTCGTGATGGATTTTCATCAAGATTAGCACTTGGTTTTAAAAAACTCAATTTGCAAAGCAATAACACAAAGGGGATTAAAAACAGATCTAATGAGCTGCACGTAAATCTTTCTAGTGACTTGTCTGCACAGACTTCTCAGGGTCATTCAAGTTTGGCTGCAAGGCACAAATCACAAAGTAACTTCTATTTTTTTCTTTTTCAAAGCATGTGTTTATTTCAGGGCTGGGTTTCATCTTGCCCCAATGTTTTGACAAAAGGGATTGGGGAATTAGTTTATCTTGTTATTTCTAGTTATTGAAGTAGAATAATAAAGACTTGTTCAAACTGCTTTTAACTTGTCTTTTTTGTTGTTGTTGTTGTTTTGAGACATTGCTCTCAAAGCGTTCTGTAGTTCTTTCTAATTATTGCAGATAACTACTTCACCTTTATGAAGGTGAAGCCCTTAATATTCACCTTTATTTCAGATCACTACAACATGGTTAATTTGAGTAAAGCTTGCTTAGCCGTGTGTCTGAGTAGAGCTGTGTGGTTTTTCAGTGTGTGCTGTATGAAACTGAATGGAAGAAAAAGTATTCTTCTAATACTTGATCTGTTGCAGAAATATTTTGGAGTTCATTGGGAGATGGAGTTTGTGTTTAAACCTGCAACTTAAAACCATGCAGGAAGCTAGAGTGAAATGCTAATGAGCAGTGTCATTGGACTATCACAGTTCTTCTGGGAGGCAAGAAACTGCCATTTCTGGTGGTAGGTTGGATTCCTTCCGATTTTGTCAGTGTCTCTAATACCAGTTGGATACAAATTTAGTAAAAGTATTGAATACAGTGGTTTCAATGTAATATCAAAACTTTGTTTCTGGTTTATGTGGAGACTCCAGAAGAGGACTTGGTTCCTCAGAGCGGTTTTAAGTCAGAAGTTGTGGCTTGTAATGTAGCTGTAGAAGACTGCACAGTGTCCAGCACGGCTGTTCTCTGGTAGCCTGGTCTTCAGAGTTGAATACTTGATGAAAGAGAGCTTTGTCTAGTAGTAGTATGTCAGGAAAAAAAAAATCTAGCTCTATGTCAATAATATGGTAAAACATGCAGTGAAGGGGCAAGTCTGGGCAAACTGGAAAGGGCAGGACTCCAGCTTGTATAAAGAGTTTTTTTCTTTGTTTGCATTAGAAAAAGCTGTGGCTTATTCACTGCTGTTTGCCTTGATTACTGTTTGCCTTGTTATTTTGGAGGCAGGCTTGTCTAGTAGTCTTTGTTTAATCTGAACAAAACGTATAGTGCCATATTCCTAGTAATTAAAACTTGGTTTAAAAAAAAGAAATGTTTCTAGTCTGTCCAATAAATGAGTTTCTGTGTTATTTTAAGAAATAGTTGTTTATCAAAAGGTAATGTGCTTCAAGATGTTAAAAGATTGAAAAATCAGTTCTTAGGACATTGTTTTATTTTCTTAGTAACACCTTTTTCCTATGACAGAATTGCCTGTACTGAATATTTATTTCCTTAGGACCTCTAAGGGACAAATTTGGTGCATTTGTTGCTAATTGCACGGAGTAACTTGAAATCTACTAAGGAGAGGTGCCCTCCTTGGAAAAATGTCATTTGGAGGATAATTGGCCTTGCTGCATGCTAGATTAGCATAGCCTGTCTGAAAGCATGTAGTGTGAAGTGTTTAGCTTAACAGGGGCTTTTACAGAGCGGTAAATATTTAGAGAAGCAGAGCTAAAGGTGAATTAGGACACTGGGTATTGTTTCTAGATGCTGGGTGTGGTTTGACAGACAAGTAGGATACGGCCACTTTTTGGGATGTTCTGTTCTTGTATGCTGTGTAAGCTGGATTCACCCAGGCTCTGCTCTGTGGTGTATTCTGTTGCTTCTTATTTATTAATCCTACTGCATTCAATGGGATATTTCATACATTGTGTAATAGCTTGTCTGAACCTGCTCTGCAGATTTGATGCTAATCATTAAAAGGGACACTTTTGTCAGTGTAATTCAAGTTCAGTTTCGTATACGTAAGCTGCAGGTGTGGAATTCGAGTTACTCTGCAGCCAAGCAGGTGGAGGAGACTGGGGAGCCTGGAGAAAACCCACTGAAGCAAATAACCTGATCTGCAAGTAAATGTTCTGTAATGCTTTGCGACATCTACAGCTACATTCCACTGCTTTAAAAACACTTCAGAGAACTCTGAGTAGTACAAACAAAGGCTTTTCTGTTAGAATAGAGCCCTTGGGAGTAAGGGGGGGCTGTTGTTTGCAGGAAGGAAGGTGGCATCGCTTTTTAAGGAAAGTACTTAGCTAATGAGTTTAGCTTATTTATTGCAATGGCAGAGTGCAAGACTGGCCGTATTTAAAATGATGTACATCTTGCACAAGGCTGACTGCATGAGATCAGTAGTCACGATTTAGAACAGAATGGTTTGGGTTCTATAGAAAGAACGTATGCCATCCTTCTTGAAGCAGTAAAAATACATGGAGGAAGTATATATCTGTTCTTATGCCTGTTTGTGGGAGGATGACTTATCTGTTGGGTAAGTAAAGCTAAAGGAAGAAATGTTTATGCATGAAAAAGTATGCATTTGCTTGTTTCTTGAAAAGATTGCCTTGCTGCAAAGATGGTTATTTAATCTTTGTCCTTATGAGCTGTAAAATCTGTATAAGACAGAAGGTCCCATTAGTTTATATAGCCTTACCACTTATGTACTGCAGTTCTTATATATCGCACCCCGACTCGTTATTTGCAGCTAAAGGATAGAGGGTTATAGTTTTGATCTGAAAAGGTCAAGAGATGAGGGTATTGTCTGTTCTTCATACTTGTTTAAGGTTGTTACGTTTAGTGTTAAGTTCAAATGGGAAATGTGGCATGTTTTAAATTGTAAACATTGGTGTTCTTATTCCTTTATCCTCAAGATGAAGAAGCCTTTCAGTTATGGCTTCTTGTATGTACTTCATACTGTAATTGAGGTCAGTCTGTTTTTTATTTATCGGATTAAAAAGATTAAACCTTTTCAGTTTGAGTGTAAATCATATTCTTCTAACTAGGAATTACATGTGTGCTTCCTGCAGACTCATTCATTCTTCAGTAAGTGCATGAGTGTGCTCTTAGAAATGAGCGCAGTGAACCAACTGGTCAGATCCCACCATTCTCACCATTTGCCAGTCCACCAGCACTGATGTTACTGTGATTTTCACTTTCCTGAGAACACTGAAAAATTAATTCAGATCTAGTACTGACATAAGCAAAAGATGTCATATTTAATGGTTAACCTATTTTTAATTCCCTCAATGCATTTTTCGCTGTGTATTTTTATTTTGTTTAGAATGCTATGTTTTAGGTGAAGTGCCTTATAAAAGCCTAGTCTGTGTTATTGCAAATACACAAAGAAACAGAAGTTTAACAGGATTGTTTTATAGAAAAGCCAAGCTGACTGGTATTAATGATACTGTTTTCCTTCTAATTATGCTTCTTATTATGAAGTAAATTAATACTATATTAACTAACCTCCTTTTTCTATTTAGTCCATGATTAAAAGTGATCCAACTCTCCTGCAATTATTAGTTATTACTTTTCTTAATATTGGGACACCTACTCATGAGAAATTTCCTAGTTATTGCGAAGCTCATCAGAAATAGACGTCAGGGTCCCACAGATATCCTAAGCTGGTTCTTTTAAGCATTTTTCTGGATCTTGTGGTTATGTTTTTCCTTACAAAATTCTGAAAATGATTATCTTGATATTATCTGTTTTAGTTAAAATATGTGGGAAGTATTTCACCATCCTTGTGTCGTACAAAGTTATTTGCATTATCAAATGCAGACAGGCAATATTTGAATATTTGCCTAATTTCAACAATTTTACTGTCTTCATCTTAGCCTAGAATTACTCTAACTGCTGATGTGCATTAAAAAGTCATTGTTTTTTGCATAGCTGGTTTCTTACCTATTTTAACCATGGATTATTCCTTTCATGTTACTAGCTTTCTTCAGATTTTGTTGCTTAATAATAGTCTGTGTGTGTTGGCTTTTTCTGTTTCATCTTTTTTTTTTCCTTTTTGTTCGTGTGGTGAGGGGTGTGATCCAGAACTCTGATCTCATCTTTGTTTCTGCATTATGTAGTATCAGTGCATCATCACCACGGTCATGAGTTTGGTTTTGTGCGGTTCCTCCAGGCTAGAGTTGATGCACGTTGACGTGGCAGAGTGGGAAGGGGTGTATTTTTGGGTTGATAGGGGTATTCTAGTTGTTGATTAGTAATGTTGACACCTTCTACTGTCACATTTACTTTATAAAAAGTATTTTTTTCTTGTGACACCAGAACTGCTCTTGATTGTTTTTATGCGTAACAGGCTCATCTATTTTCACTGTCATCTTGCTGGGGACTAAATTTATTCCTGTAATAAGAAGTGATCTTTTGTTTCCTAGTATAAAACTATGTCAAATTTTCACTGGGAAGTAAACTTAAAATTTGAACTTGTAAATTTGGTAACTTCTTGGGGGAGCGATATATTTTATATTCATATGTAATTTGTATATATTAAATATATTTAAAAAACACATATATTAGATGTTCATCTGCTTGGGAGGATTGCCTTGCACTGAGATTTGGCTGCCCCTTCTTTGCGATCAGTATGACTAAATAGATCTCTAGAGTATCAGGAAGCAATGAGAATGCGAATTACGTTGTGATTTGTGACAAGCTTGGTTTTATCACTAGCTTTAACTATTGGACCCAAGGTTATTAGTGGTGATATTTGTATAACCCAATTAGCAGAAGCTTTATGGTATGAGTTGTTCTCCCCAGGGGTTCCTAAAAATCCAAGCAAATACCGTGAAAGATGAATGTCCGGTCAGTTGTGTTGAACAGCAAACCAGTCCAGAGTCACTGAAAGACAGAGTTGCAAATATATATATCCTGATAACATAATTCTGTCATGTTTTAGTTGGAAGCAGAAAAATTATATCACAAAGTGGTTCTATAGCGTTTCAGACAAACCTCTCGTGCTAAATGCATACAGTTTGGGAGGGGAAAAAAAGCTTGTAATCCTGGTAATCTGCCCAGCATGCAAGTTCATCTTGAAAGAACACCTTTTTCAGAAGAAAGATGCATGTATAAACACAGAGTCTTTGTAGATGCTATGAGGCAGCAGCTTTGAATGTGAGCTTTCTAAAGCATAACCTATTTATGTGTAGTTTGGTAGTAACAAGTACAGTCAACATCATAAAACAAGTCTTAGTATGGAGCTTTCCTGACTACAGTATCATTTTTGGGATGATAGTCTACTATGTGAAGGAAGAATGAACAAGCAAGAAAACAGGAAAAAGTTGGGTTGTACCAGAAAATATTTCTTAAACTGCCTGAAGACTTAGGTGGGTTGTCCTATTAGTTCCACATGATCAGATAATACTGCACAGAAGCAAGTTTGTTGTATCCTCAAATAACTAAGCTTCAATTTACGTGGTGTGCTGGCACTGATCTCTCTCTTCCACTTGGGCTATAAGGGGGAAGGGACTTGCCCGTTATTTATAAATGCTTAAAGATATTCATGAATACTTACAAATTATTTGTTACTGCAAGACCTCAGCTTTATTTCGTGTGCTTAATATGGGTAAGTAAAATACTGAGTACTCCTAGTATACAGCATCTTTACATGCAATTTTATTTTAGTAAACTTTAGATATATCTGAAATGAATATGCAAGTTATGCTTTGCACTAGTCCCCTACATGTTATTTATACAGCGTCACTGGCATCAAAACAAGCTTATGTGAAAGTTTCTGTTGTGAATGTGCATCCTGAGGGCTAGATTTGCACAAAGGCACATGTAAGAGTGAAGAATATGAGTTGTAGTGGCTTACACTTTTTGGTATTCGTAGAATGGATTGCAGCAGCAGACACCTCAGGCTTGACTTCTTTTACTCTGTGAATTTGGATTATCATGTGTTTTTAGGAAGATAGTGTATTTCTTAAGTTGCAGAAAGTATAAATGAGAACAGAATTATTCTAACACGTATGATGAGATAAAATTTCATTTAGTGCTTAAAATAATGTATTACTGATCCAGATCCTTTCTTCTGCGGGGCGTGGTGTTTTTCTCTGGGTGTACCAGCGGTTATTGAATGCATTTCTCATTAACTGCATGTTGAAGGTTGACGCAAGGGTTTTATCAAAGGGTTTTTCTAGTATTCTGGGGAGGAAGAAGAGGTACAAATGGTGGTGTGTGTGTGTGTCATCTTTACTTTGTGGGCAAATGGGCAAATGTGCCCATTCCGTTCTGGGGCAAAAAGGACGATACTGAAACCAAAGGCATTGAGTATTCTGATGTGGATCATGAGCTATTTTTGCAAGCGGTAGAAGCGTGCATGGTAAGACCTCAATCAACACTAATCAAACGTGTTCAAAGATGATTAAATATGTACTTGAACGTAGTGCTGGACATTTAATGTGGAATTAAGTATTTTGATGGATGGAGGTTTTGCTTAAATCAGAATCATGAACCACAACATTTATGGAACGCTTGATTATTTTTTTTTAATCGCTAGTATTTTCACTAAATTTTGTGGCTAGTATCTCTGACAGTCTTCAGATTTTGTTGACGACTCATTGCTACAGATTAAGAAAGTTGCTTCTTTTGTAAAGTCACTAGAATTACTCCCGTGAAGCATCAGTCGAAGACTTAATTGAAGCTGAAGCTGCAGCCGTTCTGTCTGCGAGTCACTTCAGCAAGGAAGAGAATCTTTCTGCTGAGCTTTGTTGCAATTATATGTCTGTACTGTATGTCTTAAGGGTATGTTCAGGAAAAGCTGTGTGTATTTCCTAAAATAAACAGCTATTTATCTATTTTCCCATAGACCTTTAACATTGTTTCTCTCTAAATGTGATCTAAAACATTGGTAACTGAACACTTCATGGAATGAAAACTGAAACAAGTCTGGAATCAAAAGTTTGGTGAAGTTAAAGGTGGTCTTTTGATCTGTGATCCAGGGGATCCTGTGTATATTTCTTTCAATTTACTTGACTAGAAACCCGAAGGAGAGCACATACAAGACTTTATTCTCTTCCTTCTTGCCTTTCTGTGCTTTCTCTGTCCTCTACGTTAAATAATCTTTTCTTGTGAAACTTGCTAACCCTCTGTATCAGCATGACATGAAAGGAGATTAATGCCGGGTTATTGGCAGATGCTATGTCTTGACAACAAACATAAGAACTAGAATAGCAACCAGCGCTGGATTAAAAAGGGAAAGTTAATCCAGAGTTTGAGGCGTTGTTTTTTTCTAGACTGTTGCAGCTCATTTGTTTTCACACGAGATTGGAAAGTGTGGCTGTAATCAAAATGGGTTTTCTAGTATTTATCTTTCCTGTCTTTGTGTGTCACATCAGTGATGGCTTTTATCTCATCCCACCAATACTTTTAGTAATTGTTGAATGTTTTTCGTGAGGAATGGGAGGTCTATCATCTAGAGAGATTATTTTATTATATAGAACATGTAAAGAGTTCTTTACAAGCTAGGGTCATTTGTTCTGACAAACATTTTGCTATGCTGTAGAAAAACAGAGGAGCAGAAAAACGTGTGTACAAAATCTAATGTTTGCCCCTTTTAAAGGAAGACAAAGGGGAGCTTTTTAATGATTGTCTTAAAGAATTTTTGTTCAACCTTCATGCTTTGTTATGGAGCTATTGTTTGCATCTTTGTATAGGCTTTTTGGAAGAGAGTCCAAAGAAGATTATTCCGTAATATGTTTGTAATCCACCTGGTACCTCTGTGGATATCTCCATATAAAAGGAAGAATAAAGCAGTATGTTAATATTCTTTCCCGTAATTACATAGGACCCCTATTATATGAATGGGGAGATTATGAATGTTTTCATTTAATCAATTCATCAGTAACACTTCTTTTACTGTAGACATAGTGTTTGAATTGATTGCTTTAGGAAACTGGCAGCAGCAGAATGGTTACTTTTACCAAAGTAAATATTTGCTAGAAGCAAAGACTCTACTTCTGCATTCCTGCTAGAATTAAAATGTCTGTGAAATCAAATGGGTATTTTATGTTGGCAGCAATACAGGAGTGTGCCTGAAAATCTGATGGCAAGAAAGGGCAAATGCCATTATATCATGCGGTGTGGTCTAAAAGAACAGTATGATGCTGGTGAAAGTTTGCTGTCATTTTACCTTACTCCTAATACATATGTGGACATGCCTATCTTTTTGTAAGTGTGAATATTGTGTATTTTGAATCAGCTTAAAGATGTGAGATTGTTTATAGGAATGGTAAAGCAACTTTTTCTATTGATAATTTAGCAAATCATTTCTGAGGGCTTTCTGCTTTGGAAATGGGTGCTGCATCTGCTTTTCTTTCCATGGTGAGGGCAGGGAAGTCAAACCATAGGCAGGAAATGCAGGTGTGGGTGCTTTTTTTTAATAAACTTTTAGGATGGAAGTGTTCCCTCTTTATCTATCCATGGTTACTTGGCTAGAGAAGGAAGGGATATTTATTGCAGCAAAGAAGGTTGAAATCAGTCGTCAGCTCAGCATAGCTGTGCGCTGGTTTGTGTTCCCTACAGTCTCCATCAATGAGTGGTTTTGGGAGCAGCTGAGGCACAGACCTGTCAGGAAGGATGGAAGCATAGCTGATCCCAGCTAGGGACAGAAAAATGCTTTCTCCTTCCTATTTTCTCTGATTTCTCTTGCGAATGTAGGTGTTTGGCTGTGCAGGTGATAACCTAGACTAAACTACAGACGAAGCTTTTTTTTTTTAATTTAACTTCCACGTTAAGTAAACTATTTTATGTTGCCTGTATGGTTTGGTTTAAAAAATACTGGACTTGGATGGCTGCATTTATAGGTAGAGAATGCCTCTCAAAGCATCTGAAAAGAGGTATGGATGGAGTGAATTGATAGAAAAGGTTTGTTTTGGTGTAATTGGAAGAGAAAGGGATGATGCCAGTGAAGAGCACAAGAGAATTGCAGCTAAGTAAGGGGTCGTAGCTTTTGGCAACTCGGTGATCTGTTTTCCACCTTCTCTACTGCCTTAGAGAAGAAGCTGTTATTCCTGCTGACACTTTGCACTATCAAAGGGCAGTAAAAGTGGTGTTTTGCGTGCTCTTACGTGGCAGGCAGGTCCCTGTCCCCAGAGCCTTAACGACAGATGCAGAGCCTCCTCCTGGAAGGAGGGAATAGCTGGTGCTTAGTTGCTTGTCCTGAAGAGTGACTCCTTGGTTCATCTTTGCTCTATCGCTGGGATAAATCGGATGAGCAGAACTAAATGAAGCAATTCTGTTTTATAGATTGAAAAATCACTGAAATGGGGAAGACGTCTGATGGCAGGTTTATTAAGCCATTTTCTGTAAAAGCTCTGAAAAACACCTGTTCTAACAGTAACTTAGGTGGTACTGTTCAAGCAAGGATTCTAGAAACATCCTTCAATTTCATCTCTGGCTCAGATTTCTGTATTTTATTAGACTCTTCCATATTGAATTATAAAGGAAAACGCTTTGTGAAATAATGTAGTACAACAGCCACAAAGAGAAGGATGGAAAAACCCTTCACAGAACTTAGTTTCCTTAAAGCAAACTATTATTTTGCTATGCACATTATTTAGTATAACTTATTGCATTCTTATATCATTCCTGGCACATTTTATAAATATATTCAGAAAAACCACAGAATTTTGTCCTTCCCAAATACAGTATACAAGTAGAATACTCCAGCAGAAAGACAAATAGTTATATCTCACTGGCTATTAAGTAAGGCATCTTTGGTTATGAAACAAAGCATTACTTCTAAAATCCATTGTTAGGAAGACAAAATTCCTGACAGACCTATGTATCTTTTTTCTTTCAGCTAGCTCTTTGCTCTGTCACTGTGTTCAGTGGTCCCTTGTTTCCAGCAAGTGGCAATGTGTGAGCAGAATTACTTGGCATTCACTTGGAGCATGGGGTTGTCCATCTGGCGAAGGATACCCCGCAGAAAGAGCTAAATGTGGCAAAATGGTGCTTGGAGGTGTGGGGGTGGCAGTGGGTGTAGCGGGGAGTAAAATTGCCCAGGAAATTCAGACTCTCCTCAAAACTCAGCAGGGCCCTTGGGAATACTAAATGTGTGACTTGGGGGAAAGCTAAAAGCCTAGAGGGCAAGGTCTGCATCTTTGTCCTCTTACTCTGGTCACAGAGCAGTCCTTGTCCAAGGATCTTCCATTAAATCATTGTTCAACCTCCCTGGGATCCCGCGTTGTCCAGGAAGGTTAACGCACAGCAGCTCCTGTCACTGCACAGACTGCAGGTGAGTATTGGTCGTACTGTGTTTCATTCTATTTTTTTTTCCTTGATTATTGGTTGAGCCACTTGTGGTGACCGTGTTTTGGCTGGTAGTATAGCTTATTCCTAAAACTGTTTTTTCCCGCTAGATCAATATGGATCCAGTCTCCTGAAAAATCTCGTGTAAAGCCTCTTTACACAATTGTGTCTGATAGTGTAGTGCCCTTGGTAAGGAACTGGGCGTGCTATGATTTTTCACACCATAATAGATGGTGCTCTGGGACTCATCCCTGAAATGCAATTTGCATGTGAAAATAACAGTTTAGGCTTATGGTCTTTGATATTCTGCACATTCCTTGTTCCCTTTTATTTGCTTCTGTTTCCTTTTCTTGCACTTTAAGCGCATCTTTATAACTACCATCTGCTTGCTCATTCCTATTGAAGTTTGTTTCCATCTACTTTTAACCTCTTCCTGTGCATCTCTGCATCTGAGCTCCCCCATCTGAGCACAGACATTAAAACAGCATGGCCTGACTTTCAGAAGTGTTAAGTGAAAGCAGAGCCTTCTGTGTTGAATGGGAACTGGAAGCGATCAGTCCTTTGAAAATCAGATCAGTCCTATATAAAGGAAGCATGGAATTATGAAGCCAAGGTAATGGAAGTAACCTTCAATGACCCATGTTCTTTAAAATACTTTCTGCAATCAAGATAATAAAATAATGACTGTCACTAAAGCTTTAACTTCAGCAAAATCAAATGATTCATTTGGAAATTCTATTAACTTCAGAGCAGTACCCTGAAGGAATGCAGCGTGATGAAGAGACCCCAGGGGGATTTGGGCAGTACTTAAGCGTAGCATCCCCTGGCCTTGGCAAGTGGGCAGACCTGTGTGTACGACACACAAAAGCAATGAAGGTAAAGACTGATTGCTTGCAAAAGCAGGAGAGGGGCAGCCTGCAGGAGGGAAGAGACGTGGTGGGCTGAGCAGTAGGTACACTCGTGCCTGGCCTCGCACCTTGCTGGCCCCAACCTCGCGGCGGTGCCGTAACTCCCAGACAGCGGCGGTCAGCATCCTGGGGCTGTGCCTGCTCGTGCCACCAGATGTGCCGTGCCCGGGAGGGTCAGGCTGCTCCCTCAGCGCCTGCCTTGCCTCCGAGCAGCTGCTTCTGCTGCTCCCGGCAGCTACGGCCCCGCCGGGGCAGGGGCAAGGACCTGTGCTTGTGTGTGGCTTCCAAGCCAGCTGCGGAGGTCCTGGATGTGGCTTCTCACAGCTGCACCTCGTCAGCCTCATCCACAGATCCAAGGTCACCAAAAAGCGTGGGGACTGGGCTTGCAGAGGAGATGAGGAGGGGATGTTTTAGGGGTGTGTGTAACTGTCTGGCTGGTTTTTTGTTTTTCTAATGGATGTCGTAAGAATACTGAGACTGGAGTCGGTCACTCAGAAGTTAGCTTGTGTCAATGTTAAAATTACATGCATACGTTAGCAGAAGTTTAGATTTTAATCAAATTGAGACTAAAAAAGGCAGCAAAAGATGCATCCTTAACTGCATGGTGATGTGTTCTCCTGAACTATTTCCCACTGTTACATGATTGTTTCAATATGCAGATATGATAGCACTTAATAAAAAGTCTACCTTTAATGAGATAAAACAGCATATTCTTTTTCCAGTTTTTGAAGTTAACTTTTTAAAAAAGCAGCAAAGATTTCTATCAAACGCTTGTTCGAAGCAAGTAGTCCCATGGAATATCTGATCAGGACCATCATGATATTCCAGTAAAATTACAAGAAACTCAAAGCAGAACTAAGTAAGGGGAAGTGTTGAGCAATCCTATCTCTAGACATGTCTGTCTACGAATGAACAGGAGGTACAAAGTAGACTCAGAGCTTCTCCTTTTAATTAATTATCCAGGATCTCTCCAATCATGTGAGGAGTGTGTGCAAACATTTTTGCTGCTGCTCTATTATATAGTGCAACAGCAAAAATAAAGCTGATTTTCCTTTGAGGCATGGGAGATGCAAAGGGGAGGAGTATTAAGCTATGTGCAGGCACCTGACTGTATCTCCTCAAACCAGTAGATGAGGCTGTTTCCCATTACATCTACTTTGCAACACTAAAACCCTAGGAAAAACTGTCAAACAAAATATTAATATTGATAATTGGGTCCTTAAGGAAGAGCAATTTAAATTTTTCATTTTTACTGTCAGTGCTCCTTTTCTTCCTACGCATCCAGAAGTGGTGTAGGTCCAGCAGTTATGTGAATGGCTTTCACTTCCTTTTTGCAGTGTGGAGTAAGAAAATGGAAATACAGCAGCCCGTTTTGTTTAACAGATGTATCCACCTTGCGATCACTAGTTTTGAGATTTGCCAGTCTCTCGCTCTGTCTGGTATTGATGGATTTACTGCTCCTGGAGTCTCATGAATCAAATCATAATTTAAAAAATAAGAAAAATTCCTCCATTACTTTCCCTGCTTTTGTCAGATTGTTCCCCAGCTAGAAATAATCATCTGGGAAGAAGAGATAATTACCATCACTTAAATGATTTTGGTCTGTTTGTCTTGTGTGGTTTTTTTTTTGTCTGGATAGCAGGATCACTAACAAATTTCATAATTAAGTTTCTAGTAACCATATATCTTTATCACTGATCTTCCTACTTTAATTATAATTAAATGCATCTCCGAATATGATTTTGTAAATGTCTCTTCTCTGCAGTCTTAGTGTCTCACTCATAATTAAATAGGTTAACAAAACAACCATTAAGTAGAATATCCAGGTATATTTTTGGAATTTGTACTTTCGTACCGCCTGGATTTGTACCTTCCAAGGTGCCAAGCCTTGCATGAGAAGGGGTTTCACCGTTCTCTGGGCCTGTTTCTGTTTAAGTGTAAACTTGGTCTGGAATTCATGCTTGCTCTGTCATCTGCAATTGAATTCCTCAGAAGTCTTGACTTGAGAGATTTAGAACATCTCTATATATTGTGGTGTATTTATTTTCCTGTCACGGTTAGCAATAGTTCTCTGAGCATCCTAGGTTTACTTCTTTTTCTAGAAATGTATGGGAAAGACACGAGATGTATGCTTATTATTCATGTAAATTCTTTTGTTCTAAGTGAAATACTTTCATATCCATTGTAATTCTTATTTTAGTTGTTTTACACTTGCTTTTGCCAAATACTTAATCAGAAAGATGTCCCAATCACTTGATAAATATCCACTTCATTCCACTTAAAGATAGCAATCTACAATTCTCTTAGCAATAGCTGTTTTAAATCAAAGCAGTGAAGTAGAATGTGTTATCGCTGATATTCCGATCACACGGATCATGAACACAGGTAGATCTGGTGATAAAGGGGTGGCAGGAGTCTAGTATTTTTTTCTGGAGGGGGAACACTAAATGACAGCTCGTGGACTGCCTGAGTGATGCAGTTTGTTCTCCCAAGACGCGTCTTTCGGTGACATGCTCTCTGCTAATTCTCAGAGCACATGCAGAAGTTCTGTTCATTCTGTATTTTCCCCCCTTTCCTTGAAAGGGCCCCCCGCACGTTCACCTTACTGGGAGGTTCTGCAGTGCAGCTAAAAGTACAGTTTCATAATCAGCTTAATCTGCTCTGAAACCGAGCTAGCACCAAAACAGCTAATCCTGCACTCCCCACCGCTTTCGGTTGTGTTCCCATTCCTGTCTTAGTGCTTGCTGGAGGGCTTATGTGGCTGTGCGGTGTCATATTGGTTTGCTGAGTTAGCTAAAACAATAAAAATACTGATTTCAGTCATAGTGGTTCCAGTAACTGGGTCCTTAAGGGGAGTTGGTTTAGGAAGGAGGAGAAGGGGGGAGCATTCATCTGGCATGCTGCTGTTGGAATACAGCGATCACTGCACGGCAGTCGATACAAATCTGGGATCTCTGAACTTGAGGCATTGCCTTTTGAAGTGTTTGATGGCTGCATCAGGGAACGTCACACAGAATTTGTCAGTAAGTGTACAAAAACTGCTACGCAGTCCTTCTGTACCATCTCCTGATGTTGTTACGCAGCGTGGTGTTTCTGTGCGACCAGTTTACGTCAATTTGTAGTTAATCTCCCGGGGACCTTGTACTCGGTGAACTGGAAGTTCTAACCAAGACGGTTTCAGGGCTTTTCACAGAAGGGCATAGCTGAACAACAACAGTTTAGCTAAAAGTAGGTAAATCAGTATATTCTCTTCCCTATTTAAAGATGGTCGTACAGGGCTTGTGCTAAAATAATTTGTGTCCTCTATTTTAACCATTACCAGGTCCAAGAGCTAAGCACGAGGTTAGGTTACTAGTGGTATCAGACAATAGGGTGTTACCCAAGGGCAGTTACATGTTGCAAGAGGGCGTTTGATCATGGGCTGGTAGTATAACATTAACACAAAGTGTCTGCAATAAGAAGTGTTACCCTGTTGCAAAAGCAGCAAAAAATAAATAAAAAGTAAAAAAATACGCAACTGCTGGTAAGGCTGAGCCTGCTCTGGTAGGTTGTTGTCACCCCTTTCTGTAAAGAGCATTTTGTTTTCCAGTTGCTGGTTTGTCACTTAATATGAGGCAAGACCTAAAAGCTCCTTATCCCTTCATCTTTCCTTCCTTGCCCTCAGGATTAAATGCTGTAAGAACAGACTTTAAGGAGGTGCTTAGATGGAATTGGTCTTGTTCCATTCTGAATCAATACCTTATCAAAGCTGCTAGGGTTTCACCATAACGTTCTGCTTTAAAGACCTCCTGCAGTTCCTGGTTAAGCTCCTTTTGCATTTATTTTCTCTTACTCATCCTAAAAATTCGCAATGATGTGTACCTGTCCTCCCACCCTGGCTATTTTTTTCTAATCCCCCCCAATGAACATTCAGGACTCTTATCCGTGGAAAACAGTGTTTAAGGATCTTGCCTATGTATAAAAATCTTGTCTGTCTTGACAATTCCTTGGCATTTTACATACTGTACAGAGACATTATTTATGCCCTAGGTCTTTAACTTCATTTCCTCCTTCACCAGCCTCTGGAGCAATTAAACCTCATAATAGTTATGATGTCTGTTCATTCACATCTGCTGTTATTGATGGCTGGGTATGTGTATGCAAGCTCTTGCTGGTTGACAACGTGTATGTTGCTGACCTTAAGTCACCTTTTTCTTGCTACTTGCTGTCCTATTCCCAAACCCATTGACTTAGCTACTAAAATATTTTATTGTGGTTAAAAAAAAAAAGCACCACACTACGCATTAGTCACATTCTAATCTTTCTTTTTTTTTCCCCTCTGGGTCAATGCTGCTCAGTTTGTGAGATGGTGAAATGACAATTGAAGCAGGAGCTTTTATGGATTTCTAGTATATGCATGAAATTACATAAATCATGGATTCGAGGAAAAAACTAAGGCCTGGAGATTATGCAGCAACATAATCCTGATAATAAAAAAGCAAAGCTTTAGAATTACAATGAGGTGTGACTTACATAAGTATACTCCATTATGGATGGTTTGAGTGTAATATATAACTGTCATTTAATCTTAAACATAATTGCATCTTTTGAAAACTGAAAATGGTGCAGTAGGTTTCAAAAAAAAAAAGGTAATAGTATTATAGCACAACTTCATTTTAGTATTATCATGTCCATTCAATATTCTTGGACTTATTGCCTGGAATTTTTATTTTTAAAGGTAATTTCTCCAGGCAGACATTTCCAGGTCCCAGGATAGGATCTTCTGTGTCATGTTTATTTTTTTCATAAATAACAAAGTAACTTTTTTTACAGAAGCCTTTCACTTTGGTGACTGGGAGAACTAAGATGTAACTGTTATCACAAAAATCCTTATAAACTTACAAGACTTGTATTACTGGCATCTGATTTTATCATGAGTCTCAAGCAATGCTGTTTTTCTTCAGATCTGGATTTAATGAACTTTTCTTAGCCATCAGAATATTAACACAAAACACTTGCCTATTTTTTGTTTTGCATCAGGGTAAATAAGACCAGTGATTTTTTTTTAACCATTTCATTCTTATTCCTTGGTAAACTGACAAGCTGAAAAAGACTGCATACGTGAGAGTCCAGTGTTGGTTGATCTGTGGCATGCCTGGGAAAAGGACATGACAAAAGCTGAGAGCTGAAGTGTTGGTGGGAGGAAGTTGTGTTTTGGTGGGCTTTGGCTGAGAATGATCTGTGTACTGGGCATGATCCAGGAGAGCTGAGATGAATAAACTCAAGATGTGAAGTCAGTGGTCAGTGCCATAGTTTAAATCCAAATGAAAGAAACAAAAAAACCACTTCGAGCGTGGGATAATAGACAATAGGCTGAAAAGAAATTTTATATTAGTTAATGTATTGTTGTTTACCTTCATGTAAAGAGACAGGCTGTAAATTTAAGTTTTGTTTTCTTTTTTTGTATCCCTGACAGTGTTGAGTCCCAAGGAACAGGAATTGTGACATAAAGCTCAACATAGCCACCTGGTGCAGTTATAGGATCCAGAAAAATGGAAGTGTATTTTAAGCCTCCTGTGGTGCTCTCCTGATGCCTTCAAATAGCATCAAAAAGAAAATGGTGAGGGGATTAAGAGGGAGCTGTGGAACTAGAGGTATGATTACTTTACACATTCCTGATGCAGTTTTAAGCTAGCTTATTTACATACTAAAATACCACAAACACCTGATTATCTGGTGAGATCCTCAGATGGATTTTGAAGCTCACTGAGCTCTGTGCTAGTCCTCAAGGTAGCTAATTAAGACTAATCCAGGTATGTCCACACAAGCTGTAGTTATACCACAAGACATAGCTATGCTGCAGGAATTCCGATTAAGCAACACTTTAATGTCATTAACAGCACAGAAGCTTAAGGTATTTTAGTTTGAGTACATTGTAGATAATATCTAAAATAAATAATACTTCTCTCTACGTTATCAGTTTTTATGTTGTTAAATTTTTGTCCCTCCAATTTCAAAGTTTCACCAATGCATTTTCAGAACACACCTGCAATGTAGCAAAGTGGTAATTCTGCACTGTGGAATGCAGGAGTAAGAGGTTAAGTACCTTGCTAGAGACAGTGACTACATTAAAACTCAGGTGTTTTCTGTTTTACTACTTTTTTACCCTTGCACTCAGAACTTCTGTTTTATTTTTCGGTTGTAGATTTACACTTTTTGGAGGTATGAAAATAGAAAATGAATCAACTTGCACTGCAAGCATTTCTTTAAAATTGCAACAAATTACTTCTGGCACTACAAGTCAATATATTATTTGTCTTTATTCCTGTAAACCTAGTAAGCATTCACATCCCATGTCTCTAAAGTACATTAATTGTGGAATAATGCTTCCATTAGAAGTTTATATATATAGTCTTGAGTGAAATTTATCTAACTCTTTTTGATAAGTTGGTGTAATACGGTAAGCTTTTTTTTTTTTGCTTTATATATCCAGTTGTTGTTATATAACATAAAGAAACTTGGCAAACATGCAAGGTGACAGAAACATACTTTAAACATCCCTCTGACGTTATTTTTTGTCTTTATTAAATGGCCAGAGGAACCAGGGATTCACATTTCCATTTTCATTTGAGTCTATAGCATATTGTTAAATAAAAAGGACAAGTTAAGTGCATATCAATCCACATTTTGGCAAAAAGGAAGTATATATTGTTTAAACTCTATTTTTCAAAGTTCTAGTGAAATTGGGTTATAAATAATTTAAGTTACAGCATGACAAAAAAAATCAATGACTCATGGCAGATTCATGCAGGTTTTATTTTCAGCCTCCTATGTGCATCTTTCCTTTTTAAAAAAAAGCATAATGTTCTTTGCTTTGACTTCTTAAAGACTGGAAGAGTTGTATTGGGCTCCTATCCAAATAACATGTTTTATTATACAAAGAAAACCTTGCAAGTGTATGTTACCTTCCGATATGTCAGATGGGCTTCTGTCATGGTGTATGTTGTTGAGGAAGAAAGAAAAGGGAAAAATTGTAAGCTGTTAGTGACAATTTTTAAATGGTAATTGAAGCAAAAGTTCTGTTCTTTGTAGTCAAAACTCAGTCATAGAATTGACTGGACTAAGGAATCCAGAATTTAACCCTGTATTTGTGATAGCTAGTGTAGCTAATTTGTTTTAGAGAAGTAAGTTTATTCATGTGTTGATACACTCTGTGAAATTCAACCTTGTTGGGAAGGAAACACCTTAATGCTTATGTGCCATTCTTCGACTTTCATTAACGATGCTTGCACCCTCTGTTCAGTATTTAACAGAGGGTTTAATAAAGCACAAAAACCCACTCACGGCCCGGCCGCCTCGGCTCTGGCCTTACACCGAGCCCGAAGGCTCCAACCTCCGGCTTGGTGGCCACAAAGGCAGCGTGACTGGCGGGGGGGGAGCCGCTCTTTGTCGGCTCGCTCCGGGGGCCGTTAGCTGCTGCCCCGCTCAACGATGGCGGCGGGCGGGGCTGCCCGGCACTAAGATGGCGGCGGGCGGCGCGCGGCGGGCTGGGCCGGCGCCCGGCCCCTGGGCGGA
>VXAA01002647.1:0-47986 GCA_013399115.1 Anseranas semipalmata | reverse complement strand
CTCGCCGCCGGTGGCCGCGTGCGGGGCCGGCTCTGCAACCGGCGGGACGGCTCCCGTCCCGAGCCGGGGGTCGGGAGGAAGCGCTGCGTGCAGACGTGACAGGGGGAGAGCCTGGGCAGGGAGCGCTCTTGCTCCGGGCGCTGCCTCCTGCCCTGCGAGCGTCCGACCGGTGCTGAGCCGGGGCCCCGGGGTCTCGCCTCAGCTCCCGGCTGGGCCGCGCGGCGCTGCGCGAGGGGGCGAGTTCTGGCCCCGTGCTGCCGCGTTTAAGGTAAATACGTGCAGAGGGGTTCGGTGTCCCGGCCAGCAGCAGCCACTCGGTGAACCCGCGTCCGGTCCGGCAGAGTCCACTGCGGTTCAAAAAGCGTGCGTTCATTTGATTGCTGCCACCGTATGCTTCCTCGCTTGTGTGCGTTGCCTACTTAGTGTGTCGGGGTCAGGATCTCAACTCGAAAGGTCCCTTGAGTTTATTCTTTTTCTAAAATGTACTTGTGGATATTTTTTGTCTTAAAAAAAATATTTGTAATTCAGTTTAAATTCTATTATGGGTGTGCCCCATAATGCTTTTGATATTTCACAGATCTAAAACTACTAAAGCTAAAACACTAAAGTGTAGGATTTAGGTGGAAAAAAAAATACATAAACCATATAAGCTGAATCCTGAAAGCCATTCCTTTTTTTTTTTTTCTATAATGTCTGAAGGGATGATTACAAATATTGGATTCATTTGATGTATCTTTTCTGGGTTATAACTGTACATTAGATGTAAAAAATGTTAACAAGCATCAGTCTGAGAAAATGAGAAAATGCTGGAAATCTGATGGCCCTTCTCAAACTTTAGGAGGGGCGCTTCTGTGGCTCTTCTTTCACCTTTCTCTTTATATAAAATATTTTTTAAAAGGTATTCTTCCTACAAGAAGAAAGTGCCTGATTTTGTTTTCCTGTCTAAATTTTAGCTTTGAAAAAGGTAGCTCAAAAAATACGCAGTCACTGAACAATAGGAATCGGAATGCGTAATGGATTAGTAGTGATGCAATTGTGATATCTTTGAAGATGTGGAAAATGAGGAAGTCTGCCAGAGACTCGGAACAATTGCTGAGTGTGTCAGTTCTCTTTTTAACAAGAGGCTAAGACTTTAGGATACAGTGAAAGTAAAACAGACAGGACTTTTCCTGTAGAGATAGCTTTGAACCAGTAAAGCTTACATCTTACAGTTTTGTGTCTACTAATGGTGAACTCCTGTAAAATTGGAGCATCTAAAATAGCGTTTAGATGCTAATTGTTACTTTGCACCTCTTACAAGCGGGACATACTTGCACGATTAATCATTGTTCTTGTGATCTGATGTTAGTCATTCTCAGGTTTGTGTGAACAGAACAGGAGCACAATTAAGGTATTGAATTCTACTGTACTGTTCTGGCTTCATTCTGTATCTCCTCAGTTCACCTTTATTGTATATAAAGGCTAGTGGGAGGGACAGTGATTTGGCTGGGGCAAGGGAGACGTGAATGGGTGCTGAGATAGAAGTGCTGAGGCTGTGAGAGGCCAGGGCGGAAACGTCTGTGTGCTTGTTGCTTCCATGTTCTCCCTTTTCGAGTGTTGTGGTATTTTGGAATGTGGGAAGGAAGCTGGTCCCTACCTGTACAGGTCTGAGCCTCTCTTTCTTGCTTCTTCTGGAAGATCTGAGAAGTTTTAAAATAAAACAACATCAACAACAAAAACAAACCAAAGAAATCCCCTGTCCTTCTGGAGAAGAGGGCAGGAGCTTCTCTGCCCTTTGTGAACTAAGATCCAGGGAGTTTTGCTTCAACTCCTGCCCTCTGGACCACTCTTTGAAGCGCTGATAACCGGTTCTGTGCAAGTTCATGTTATCAAGCCCACGGGGTTGAGGCTGGGCACATGCTCTTGTTACTGATTGCGTGGAGCGTGGCTGGCTTCCGGGTGAAGACTAAGAAGAACAAGGCATGCATCGGTTCATGGTGCTCTGGTCTTTTTAAGGCTATATTTATTTATTTGCCTTCTCCCATTTCCTCCGTATTTAAGACATGA
This sequence comes from Anseranas semipalmata, assembly GCA_013399115.1. NCBI lineage: Eukaryota > Metazoa > Chordata > Aves > Anseriformes > Anseranatidae > Anseranas > Anseranas semipalmata. Next base: position 45,940 of record VXAA01002647.1, on the reverse strand, counting down.
ATGTAACACGCTGTTAATCCAGAGTTAGTACAGTACTAAAATTAAAAACTTGGTCACAGAAAAGTCACATGCACAACAAGTAGCTCTGCTAGTGGTGAGCTGATACGCCCTAGATGCAGGCAACAAGCAAATGTTTTTTCCAATGCCTTTGGACGGTGGCATATAGGCAAAGGTTTGTCTGACAGTCAGACGCTGCCATACTGTGGAACGTGCTCTGTTGTTTAGGTGAAAATGTTGTAAAGTTCTGCTTCATGTGCTGTTTCCACTTACCAGTTATTGATCCTCCAGAATGCAACAGTGACGAGTCTCCGTGTGTGCCGACACTCCTGCAGCCTGCGGAACGCGGTACTGAAATGAAGAGTCTGAAATCACTGCAAGCGCATCTCTGTTCCTTATTCATGCTGCAATAAAAAGAGGATCTTAGGTGGGGCACGGTCTAGTCAGCACAACTCTTCTTACAGCGATAGTTTTACAGAGTTACTTTAATTAGTTCTCCAACGTTTAAAGATGGAATGCCTGCCAAGAATTTCCAGTTACCATTGTCATTACTGAAGCTGTTTTCTTGCTTAATGTATATTCAAACTTCTGTTTTCATGGCTTTTTGTAGTTTAAGTTCTGATGAATCTAAAATTCTGGGAGACGTACAATATTATGGGATGCATTTCTCTAGTGGGAAAGCTTTTCCTGTTGGCTTTTATTACAACTGTGATTAACTTAATCGAAATTGAAACTGAATGGTGGTCAAAAAGCCTTAGTATAGTCTTGCAACCTGCTGAAGGACAACTCTTCTATATTATTGATGCCAGTGGGAAATACAACTGGCAACTCCATTTGGTTCCTGAAGACAGTGCTTGATACATTCAGATTGATCTCTCTGAAGTACTCAAACTGTAAGTTCATTGAGTTAATATACGTATAATCATTGTCCATATGTTGCAGTTTTGAGTATTTGGTCGAATCGTAGTATCCTCTTCAAATAACTTATTTGCCACACTTCACCATACAGTGAATCCTCTGGTTACTTGTTCTTGCTACTGTCTCAGAGATGTATAAAGTGCTGTGATACAGTTATAGCTCAAAAAAAAAACCCCAAAACAACTGAACACTATCGCACACAGCCAGGCAGTTTAGAAAAGATGCTTTGTATTCTCTGCGTTTTATTGGAGTGTTGCTCCTTCTGCATCAAATTTGGCTTCCGATTTAAAGAGGGGGCTAAACTGTTCTTTACCTCCTCCGCTCTACTCTTGAGCAGTAGAGAGGGTTCTGAGGAACTGCAGGAGAACAAGTTATCTTCTTGTAAGCTGTTGACTCTTTTCCGAGGTAGAGACATCTGGTTTTGCAGAAGTAAGCTGGAAATCCTCATTTGTAGTTCTGCCTTTTAATCAGTTGTTTGCTCTTACAGAGATGCTAACGCTTCATTTCATAGAGGCTTCAGGAAATTATTGTTCTTATAAAGCAGCATAAGTGACTCTAGGAATAATGACTTTGAATGTTGAAACATTGCTTGAAATCCCTGATTTTTGCTTCATGTATGTATGTTCCTCCTGTGCTTCACTGCAGCTGATTTCTACTTTTTTTTTTTTTTCATGTTGGGATATTATAGTAGTCTAAGGCTTCCTTTTAAAATATGTTTGAACATTAAGCTTGTGTTTCAGGATGACTACTTGAAGGTGATACAAGAAAAGGGGAGTTTTTTTCCCAGCATGTTTTTTATTCAGTAAGATAGTCCAGAGGAACCTTGACGTGTGTTTGCAAAAGGTTGTGGTGTGTATCTTCAGAAGCCTTGATTGTTAGTAATAATCTACTTGTCTTGGAGTGCTTGCAGCTCTAACAGATATCTGTGGGGTTTGGTAAGGGACTTAATTTGTTAGTAAATTTGTAAACCATCTCCAGAGCATATGTGAGCTTACTAAATGGAAAAAGGAGGTGACAGATGGAGAAGGTAAATGAAGCAGAGCTAAGGAGGCTGAGGGAGGGAGTCAAGTCAGATGATCAAACTTGCACAAGATTCCTAAAGTTGGTGCTTGTAGTAGGTGAATAATATCTGGCTCTTCTCTGAGATTTTTTTTTTTCTTTTTAAACCTTCAAGTTATATGGATAAGGATGAAGGATATCACAGTGTCATCAGTGCTTCTTTCACAGACATCCTTCCCAATCCCCATTTTGGCTTTGTGGGGACTGTAGAGAGTACAGGGGTATCTTGTATTTTGATGTTAGTTTTTGATTTCACAGTGACTGCAGCTGCATTATGATGGCTGCAAAGTATGTGCAAAAAGGCCCTTCCTGCATATGGGAGATTGATTTGGCTTTGTTTCCTATGAAATACAATTTATTCTATGTCTGCAGGGGTGCTTTGCATCAAATCAGGCTAGGTAATTTTTCCTAGTACTGCTTTTGAAGTATGAAATAGTCTTCCTGGTTGTTTTGTTGTTGGTTTGTTTTGTTTTGTTTTTTGTTGGTGGTGTTTGTGTTAAAGAATAATTAAAAATTAATCTTACTGGAAAATTTTGTTGTAATGAACTTACTTTGAGAGAGGCCATTAACAAGATTTTCTGTTTAGACAGAGGGCTTTTTGCTAAAAGAGTGAAAAGTTCATGGGCAGAATTACTAGCTAGCTGCTGCTTTCCTGTTTGGTCTCACTTGGCAAAAAGGGAGTGATGCCGATCATTAATTGCTGTCTTGTTGAGAGAACCATCTTGAGGCACTTTTTCAGATGGTCGCATTTTGTGAAGTTCAAGAACCTGAGTGTCCTGTTTTTTCTTCCTTTTCATTCCATTGTTTTTCTACGTGGAGTTGGCTGAATCTGTTCCGTTGTCTTGAAATCAGTGTAAGTATTGCCCCGAAAATTTTCAAGGTGTTCCTGAGAAATTCCAGGTCCTTGACTATAAGCAGATTTTGTTAATTTTTTTTTTTCTTAATGTCTGTAGAATAGTGAATTAATATCTATGAATGTCTTGACTTCAAGGAAATACAGAACAGACTGCTGATTCCTGTATTTAGTAAGTCTTCAGGTAGGGGAAAAGTACCGAAAAAACTATCTGCTGTTCCTTGCAGGTATAAATGTTAGAGAGATTCTCCAGCCTTTGGTTCTGTAGAATTTTCTGAGAAAAGAAAAACTTCTGTGTGAATGAGTTGGACCAAGATTGCAGCATAAACTTTAATGGGAGTTAAGGACCAGTAAAACCTCTTCTGTGTTGTTTGTTTTTTTGTTTGTTTGTTTGTTTAAGGTTTTAGGGCATTCTTTTGACCTTGTTTCTCTAGCCTTGTGTGTTCTTTTGGGGGTATGCATATCTAAACATGAACTATCCAGCAAAAAACAAACAAAAAACACAAGTGCACATGCTTTGCCTATTTAGAAAAAGGACAAGAAAACAGATTCATGACTAAATGGAGTATATTGCTTTGTTTCTTCTTTCCTAGTTGTAATTACTTAAAAGTATATGATTTGTTTGTTTATTGTGAGTAGAGGAGCTTCTGCCCAAGTTTACTGAAGCAAGCAGCTATAAAATCTAGTTGAAAAGCCAAATATGTGATCAAGGTGTGTCATCAGTGGAAAAAAAAGGAAGAGACGTGTGCCTTGCTGTAAACAACAATTAAGTTTTTAGGAATAGGAGGCAATTACTAGTTTGAGTTGAGTGGCACTCTAACCTGTATGGAACTGCCCATTTCCTTGTGTTAACCTGGTTTAACTAATATTTAAATACACTTCTATGATCACTGCTAAAAAGGAAGACAGTTTTGTGTTTACATTTGATTCTTGTGACTGGAGATACCATAACTAATTGGACCAAATCTAATTACGTACAGTCTACAGAGCTTTTATAATAAAAGAAGAATTAAAAGTGGAAGCATTTCCAATTCTGTAGACTAGCTGCAAAGCTTTTTTTTGACCCAAACCAGCTGTTTGAGTCAATGTCTGTCTAGAATTTTGATTTCATATAGTACCAGTCTAGTTAAATTTACTCTTTCTTTGCCTTTACCAGGTTTCTGCACTGGAAGGATGCTCTGAATGCAGTGCAGTTCAGTAGTGCATTTCCTAAGGTGAAAGGGAAGGTGACACCGGACAGGGGAAGTGAATGAAGAGAGGAGAAAGAACAGAAGGGCAGCAATATCCTTTAAAACTTATAACGTTAGTGCCTTAGATGGTTCTGTAGATGCAGATGTGAAAACATAACGTGTTTGTGGAATGAGATAGGAGACGGAACCAGTGCGAATCTCTGGTCTGATCCTGTAAGGCAGTGCGGCAGTGACACTGGCTGTAGCAGCAGCACCACCACTCTCGTCTTCTCTCAGAATATGGTTTTCAGAGACGGATTCTTAGTTTGCGAATAATTGAGAGTGTTGGAGCAGACTTGTCCTCTAATGACAGTTTTTGGAAATTCCCCCCTTTTCATCCCCTACCTCCCTCCTTTTTTCCCTTTGTGACTTTTGAGAATGCTGAAAGTTCCATGCAGCAGAAATACAAAGCCAATCCCAATTTTGCAGCCAAGCGAAGGAGAGAGGTAGCCTTGCTAGAAGTGGTCTTGTTTTTTCTGTTTAGTTGCTGTGCTAGCTCAAGCTTGAATGAGTTTCCTTTTAAAGTTGAGATCAAGTCTTTATTTAAAAAATTGACTTTTTTGTCAGTTGCAAGTGTTTGGTAAATGCAGTGGTGGCGGAGTTCATAAGAGTGCTCCGTCTTTTCTGTGCTGTACGTGGGTCTTCCCTCGGCCAACAGCAGTAGTGGGTTGGACACATTCAGCTGGTGGTTGCTTTCTGGGTAAGTAACTCAGGTGACCCATCAGCTATACAGGGGTGGTCAGTGTAATCACCTATTTTATGTGCTCCTTTCCTCCCTTTCAGTGGGATGTTTCCTTTGTGCCAGCGTATTATTTCAGAGATGCGCAATAACCGTGTTCACGCCTTCTGGTTTTGCCCAGGAAGGAACAAAGACTGCGTTCGACTGAACTGCTCCTCGAGACTTGTTTGGCTTTCTTCTAGCTGAGCTATGGAGGTGTTCAGGATGCTCGGAATTATTAACTTGTTTCCAATCTCCATTTTAGTTCTTAACTTCGTTCTAATTGTTCTTACTGTTTTGACTTTTTATTTCTTCCCCTCACTGCTAATGTTTTCCTGCAACGCCTCGCTTCCCCAACAGTACAGAAGCCGGCTAGGCACCTGGCTATAACCGTCAGCGCTGGAAAGTGTTGCTGGTATGCGGAGATTTAGAGCAGTTTGAAGGAAGGAAGCTCAGAACGCTTTTGCATTCCTGTTTGTAGAACTCGCCTGTTTGACAGAGGAATGAGATACTTGATACACTGTTAAATGTTAAGGACTACTTTTTCTTCTTATCAGTTACGGTGTCAGGGACATCTGCTGCGGTACCAGACTGCCGCAGCGCGTGCTGAGGGCCGGGCGTCAGTGGGCCTGTTCGTTCTGTTCCGTGCCTCTGGCACGCCTCCCCGGTGGGAGTATCACTTGCTGCCGTGCCAGGTACTGCGATTAGGTGGCTTAGCTGGAGGGCAGACGTTTCCTTCTCACTCATGGCTAGTGCAAATTCATAAAATTCTTTTGGAATTGGTGACACCTGCATGTTGGAAGATTATAGAAAGCTTAGCTTTAAAGAGAAACCTGAGTTACTGCTTAACTATCCTGGGGATCTAGGTCATAGCCAAAGAGAACAAAATGGAATAAGGAATACCCAAAGTCTGATGCAGCTTGCAGGTAGCAAGTAGCATGGTGGTGTTTGCTTAATAATGCCTTAAAATATTGAATGGTGTCAAGCCAAGTGCTGTGCCAGAAATTCTTTATTCATATAAAGAAATCAAAAGATTGTTCTTAAGGGACTCCTGTGCCAAATAGAAGAGTATTGTTTCAATTTTTGAATGCTTCCTTGCGCTTTGTATGAGCAATTGCTAAACTTCCTCCATACTGGCAGGAAATGTAGCTTTCCTCACTTTGTTTTGTGTGATCTTATCCGCGTTCTTATACAGAACAAAACTGAGTTGGAAACCTACATTTTTATACAATATTACCATATGTACTGCATTCAAAAGCTACGGAAATTTTCAATGCTTAGTTTGTGTTCATCTCCCATGTCTCACATTGGTACCCTGGATGAGGAGACCTTTCAGGTGTCATCTGTTGAGTGTCATAAAGACAAGCTTTGCTTGGAGTGCCTGGGCAGCGTGGAGGGCGTTTTTACGGAGTTTTATTAGTTCTCAGAGGAAGGAACATTCCTCCATGCAGCTGCCTTCTCTGAGATGTGAAAATGACACCTCTTTGTCCATCTGCTTCCCTCCCGTGGTGGATTCTCTGAACATAAACCCATTGTTTTCTGTTTAAATCCCTCAAACTAGAGTTAGAATTGAAGGGGTTGTGGAATGTAAATTTAGAATAGAAAACGTTAGAATAATTTAGCTGGCATATAGTGCATGCAGTTCAAATGTCCTACTGCAGAAATAGCTTAATATCAGCAATATAGGTCCATAGTTCATATTTAGTACCATTGAAAATGTCATTAGTTAGTATTTGCATATCGGTAACTTCAAGTAAGGCTTGAGTAGCCACTGTGTAATTTAACTCCATCTCTCCCTTTGACTGAAATTTAGATAGAATGTACTTTTTGTAGGTGTAGTGACTGCATACTGTTGTAAATCCACTATGACTAAGTTGCACTGAATAACCACAATGGAGGTAGAAGGTCTGACATACGTAGACCTGTGTTGCGTAAGTTCCTGATAGCTTTTTGGGTTGAGGAAAAGACACTAAATTAAACAATCAGTTTTTACTCATCAAGAAATTCAGCAACCTTTTCAGGCATTCTCTTCTAAAAGTAGGAGCAACTTCATGTCTTCATCTCCTTAAGCAGTAGATAGTGGTGGTGGTGGTGGTGTGTGTAATTGATTGCAACAAATTATTTAGGATTACTTATAGGGAAAGATTTGTTACCACTTTGAGAGTGTTTTCCCCCTGTTGTTTACAACTTGAAGCTCATGACTTTTATACAGACAACTTTGAAATAAATCTGGATTTTATTGTTCTGCTTGTACAGCACATGCCTTCTTAAAATAAATATATTGACAACAGAGTATAGCAGAGAGGTTAGTGGCTTTGTGATGTGAAATTGCACATAGTGCTCACAGAAATACCAGCGAGTTTCCAGCAACTTAGGAGATGCTGTGGAGTGAGGGAGGGGCAGGAGGGGTGGATTTCCTCCTGGGACTTGGTCGCTTCCCAGAGTGCTTTGGTTCCTACCAGAAGATCTTGCATATGTGAACACAAGTTGGTTATCACCTAGATAAGAATCTTTTCTTGTTACACTGGGCAGTTGCAGAACTAGATATCAGAGTGATGTTTTGCCTCTACACAACAACACTCGACGTGTGCTGTTTAGAATAACAGTAAGGTGACAACAAATGACGGGAACCTGGTGACTTGGAAAAGCAGAAGCTGAAGTGGCTTTTCCCAAGCTCTGTGTTCGGACAGGCTAATTCTTCATATTCTCGTACAGAAGCTTACTGTAAAGCCATGTGAGCTGAGGTGGTAAAGTAGCAGTAAAATACATGTCTTTTTGTATTTATTTTTGGGGGGTTTTATCCAAATTTTCCTGTTTCTTGCACTGGCATCAACTCTTAAGCAGATTTTGTTAATAATGTATCAAGAGACTGAAGGTTGGAAAAACCTCAGTGGTGCAAACTAGTTTTCTTTTCTGAAGCGTGAGGTATCAGGATTGTAGATTTGTCCCAGTTGTGTTTAACTTGTGAAAACTCTCCAATTCAGGAGGCCTGCATAGTAGCTTGGTCTTAAGAGAATGAAGTTTTGAAGATATTTCCAGAAAATTTTAGGCCAATATCAAATATCAGTCTGTAAAGAAATAAATGTAAGTTTCTTATCCTGGCTTCATAATGCAGCTGCCTAATCCAAAGTACCTAGATTGATGCCAGTCATATTTTGTTCTTTTGCCTTAACTACCATGGGTTATGCAGCGTTTGGATTTCTTGAAGTAAAATTAAAATAATAGCTGGAGTAACTGCTTTGGAGAAGAAAAATTCTTGCAGATGCTCATTAGACTTTCAGAGGACTAAGACCAGTAACCCATTTTGTCCTAAGACACATTAAGACAAAAGGTCTGCGTGTATGCATGCATGCGTTTGTTTTCTCCACTGACTTCTTTAAGCACATTTTTGCAGCCCCTCCTACAGCTTCTCTCTTTATTGGCAAGCACTTTCAGTTATGACTTAAAAGACAAACAAACAATTGTTTCATGGTAGGGTGCCAAAGAAGTATTTGCCTTTAAGCAAGCGCTTAAGCATAAGGCCGGAGTCTCAGATTGCTGTGGCTTGATATAGTGCTCTTCTGCAGCATGGGGCAGTTGTTAAAATCGTAATGTGCTCTGTGAGACGCGGGTTTCTGTGTCCTTGCTGCTACCACTTAGGTTTCCTGTAACAACTGGCCGTGTTTTTTGTTGTAACCCTAGTATGGTAATGGACTCCAGCAGGAATGTTTGTTACCTGTTACCAGACTGCCATGTTTTCATGCAAGTTTTGCTTAAATTCTTTATTTGGAGAACAAAGGCAGTTATATTTGATATTCTGATGGCTTTTCTTCATCTTTTGTTGCTAACTGAATGCTGAACGGACTTGCAGAGAAAGGAATGCAAGATTATTTTTTAACAAGGAAGAAATCGCAGACAGTTCTTCCTTTGAATTCACTATTTTTTCTAGCTTGTCTTGCTTCTTCAAAAGATGTGAAGCCTCTCGGTGTTTCATGTGTTACATTTTCCTACCTTCATGCATTGCTTTTTTTTTTTTTCCTCAATTTTGTAGCCTGTTGTTTTATTTTTGTTTTCATCTTTTTTGTCTTATGGGACTGTTAGTCAATAACTTAACACTTCGATGGCAATAGTGCATTGATGAAAGTATTGTTAAGCAGTCTAAGGGCTTACAGGGGTGCATGTAGGGAATGAAATTTGGGGAACATTAGGATCTCGTTGATCTGATCCTCAGAGTGCTGAGGAGTAGTGACAGCCTCCTGAGAAATCTGTTCTCTTCTGGGTTTGGCCCTTCATTTGCATGCAGATAAGCATGTTATGTCTTTGATGTTCAATCTGTAAATATAGACATAAAGCATTTAAGATAACAGACAAAAAAACCTCATGGCACCAACTGCGCACAGTATTTCCGAGTAAGGAATCAGTTGAGTGAATCAATAATGCAATAACATGAAAAATACGGACTGATATTTTCAGTGGTAGTAACTGTCAAGCAGTTGGCATCTCCGATATCCTGGGTTAGCCTCTGCGCTGTCCCACTGTCTTTGTGCATCCATGCAGTGAATTGCACAAAGGGATGGATTGAGCTGAAAGCTGCTGAAAACTTCCCCAACAAAAAGATTTTATTCTTTTTATTTTTAGATCTGGATCTGTTCTTTACTCAGGTCACTTATCACCTTACTGAGGTGCAGTGCAGGATGAAGGTGATGGTGCCTGGTTAAAATGTATCTGTGACTGAAGAGTTTTATTTGAATCTTGCTCTGTCTCCTTTTGACGTCTATACTCAGTCTTCAGGAAAGCAGTGCGTTCTTCGTCTGCCATGTAGAGCTTTTGTCCTTTATCCTAGTGTGCGTCTTCAGAAGAGATTTGTTAATGAACAAATACTGGGTGAGTCTTGGTACAGATAACTGTGATAGCAATTGAATTTCCCGGAGTGCTGCTCCGAGGAAGTTTGTTGGCTGGGAACTGATCAATAGATGATTATCTGCAACACCCTTGAAATATTCCAGAATCAAGTTACTGAACTGATTGGAAGGGATGATCAAATCACTCCATCGCTGATCCACCTGTCCATTAATATTTAAAGCAGGGGATCCAAACAGCCGCTACTGTAAAAATACCATACTGCGTGCACAGAGTATACAGGCTCGTCGGGGCTGAGCTGTGTTCTCAACGTATAGGGAGAGAAAGAGTGCTTCTCGGCAGTGCAGTAGTCAGGGCCAGCTGAGTGTAATTAGTGTTCATTTAGCTGGTTGGTGGTGTTGCAATGCTCATGCTGCTTAGATCTTGCAGGACAAGGTGAATCAGAACTTGGTATACTGTCACCTGAGGGTGTTTTCCAGGTGCAGAGGAACTCTGAGATTTATGCTGGCTTGAGATTTTGTAGATGCTGAAGGGGCTGTTTCTGGATTGAACTATCAATGTTTTGTTAGTGCTTTGGGTCAGACTTCGTCGTCTGTTTTGCTTCTCTGCTGGTGCTCTTTCTGTACATGTCAGTAACTAGAGGTAACTGCTGCTTTCTTGCACTCTGCACTGGCCAGAGGCAGCTTTCAGTCCTGAAATATGGTACATATCTGTGCCGTTGTGCTATGGGTTTTGTTGTTTTATATAATCCTTCTTGGTGTGTCTAGGAGAGGTCCAAAGGGAGACACTGAATGGGTAAGAGGTGACGCCGGCAAACAGCTGGTGCTCTTTACTTACTGTGGTGCCCAACTGTTTATCCACGTCTTATCTGACCAGGCTTCAGTATATCAGTAGAAGTAAACATCTTGAGGGGCAGATATTTAGACTGACTAATCTGAGGCAGGGCTTTATGTTACCTGGCCTGGTAGGGCCACAGGTTCCTTAAGTCTATGTCAAAATGTGCTTTTAATGTTAAAAGTGACTTTACTAAGTGTAAATTTAGCAAGACTTTGTTGAAAGAAAGATACTCAGGTGGCTTCTGTGGTGAAGGACTCTGTTTTAATAGGCTTAAGGAGAAAGGCCTAATTTACTTAGTAAATCTTAAGCAATATTTTCATCTGAACTCTCAAAAATCAGAGTTGAGGATTTTTTATAGTTTGTATACCTTGTAAATTTGAAGGTTTTTGAAATGTTACGGAATTTGATGAAAATGTCCAAAAATAGGTTTTGTTTGTTTTTAAAGGTAAAATATCTGGAAACCTGCAGCATTTGTCCCAGTGTGTCAGACATTTACTTTTTGGAAGTAGCAGGTTTTAGTACTTATCAGCAGAGCTGCACAGCTGTTGCTGCTAACTGATAGGTAGCTCCTTAATATCAGCACAGCATTACCAATATTATAAGCAGATGATATTTTAGTGGGTCTTACAGTTTTTTTCCAAAGACCTGTGGGGCAAAAATGATAGGGTGTTTTTGTTTGTTCGATGCTGCGTTTTAGTGGCAGTCAAAATTGAAATAGCAGCCTCTCAGACCAGTGCTGCAAGCTAAGGGAGTATTTTCCCTTTTACAGTTGGTGGCAGGAAGCAGAGAGGCTGCCTTGTTAAGGTCAATAGAGGAGCTCATGACAAATCTGGGAACAGAAGTTGATGTACTTGATTTCAAGTTGAGTGAAACAACTATTTAAACAATTTTTTTTTTTTTGTAATGTCTTAGATAAGCTAGATTGGGGAATCAGACAATTGTGTTGTGTTGTTCAGAGGGAATTTACTTTGAAATTATGATGCACTTAAATACTAATGAAATCCTATTCTTTCCCATCTTTCTTTAGCGCTGTGTGGTGCTGCGGTTTTTGAAGTCTCCCCCAAACCAGAATAAGGTAAGATTCAGCGTGTACTGGTGATAAAAGCCCCCAGGTAAGCTAAGAAAAAACTGTCTGAGGAGAAATAGGAAACCCGCAAAGGAACTGTGACCGACAGGAGTAAGAATAAGGGGATGTTTTGAAATGTGCCTGTGTTTCAGGAGTTTTGGCAACAGGAGGAAATTTAGGTCTTAGGTAACTAAGAGTATGTGACTGCTGGTACCAGGACCTTTGCGTGGGTCAAGCTGTGAGACTGCAATGCTTTAAACAATGCTTTTTGTAAGGCTTTTTGTAAGGATGGCTCTGGCAATGGGGAAAGCATTAATGTTGCATATCAACATATGTGAGTGCAGTGGTGCTGCGGAAAAAATGAAAGTTTTATTGACTGTTGCTAAGCGGGACAGAAGGGGAACAGCACGGGACTGACATCATGATAAAGGTCTGCTGTTGACTGTGTATTTAGTAGCTAAAAAGCCACGCCATTTTGGGCAAAGATAGGAAATCCTGAAGGAACGGCCTTTGTTGGTGAGCGACTTGCCTGTCCTATCTGTTACAAAAAGAACATGACTGGATGTAGCCTGTCATTTTCTTGGACTGTGGCAGAAGATTTTTCTGCCTGAGAAGGGAACTGAAGGGAGTTAGACTTGCTTAGATTTGCTTTAAAAGGGATAAAAAATTATCAAGAATCAAATGTGATGGGTAAAAATGAAGTGTCAGCACAGTGCTCCCAGGAAAATAAAATGAGAGCAAAAGAGGCAGGAGCTTCAAATTCTGCCATTTCTCTAACCTAGTCAGCAGTTTTATGGCATCTTACCTGAGAGATACAGGGAATGGCTTAAGTAAAAAGCAGTCTGTAGCCCTTTTATATAAAACAACAACAACCAAAAAAAAAACCCCTTGCGTACCAGCATTTATTTATTTATTTTATTTTTTAAAGTCTGAGGATGTTCTTGCATACTAATTGCTTTTTAAAACTTGACATAACATGAAGAAATTGCAAAGGAAGCTAGGAAGTAACTTCACGTTTACCTCTCACAGAGTAAGTTGATAATACTTCTGTGAACTTCTTTGGCATGCATGTAGTTTTTTGGATTTGGATAGTGAAACACAAGAAAAAGTGTCCTGGGCATGCTGTTCTTTTACTATTTGAACACTGCTCAGATTCTTGAAGGTTTTTTTTCCCTGCCTAATCAGATTAGTAAAATTGCTCAGAGTCCTACCAAGCATAGAGATACATTGCAGTAGGTATTCCTATGGGCTGTATCCGATGAAGCATCGAATGTGGTCCTGCAGAATCAGATTTGTGGGACAAACTTGGATGTAGCAACATGACAGCAACAGAGAAGAGAAATGTTCTTTAGGTGTAATTTGTATTCTTGTCTGGTGTGGGATCAGTTAGGATATAAAGTATTATTTTTCTCCACGTGACATTGTAGCTCATCCAGTGTAAACAACTCTGAAAGAACCAGTTGAAGCAAAATATTGCCTAGTAAGAGGCATACTGAAATTCAGATGTGCATCTGAGTCTCTTCTGCTTAACTCTTTTGGAAAAGTCCAGATACTGCTTTGTACTTATACTGTTTGATTATGAATTTGGGACTAGATAATCTAGTAGTTAAGGTGATATTATCACAGATTGTAATTTTATTGTTACAATTAAGTGTTTTAATGAAAAGTACTGATAATAAATAACGTAACTGGGGATTACATTTCTTGAGTAGAGTATCAAGTGTCAGAACTCATGGAATGATTTCAATTGCATGTTTTTAATTTTAGTAAATATGAGTCTTGTGTGAATGGATGTTTGCCTTTTTATTGTATAGAACCTCTTTGAGTTTTGGTGTTTAGCTAAACGAACTGGCAGTAATGGTGGGTCCTTCAAAAGTTTTTCATCTTCGTGTTTTTTTAATGTTAGAAAGTGATGTTCCAGTAGTCTGTTGGTTGGTTTTTGTTCCCTGTTTGCAGTGCACCAGATATATTTGCTTTTAAAGGGACGCGGGCAGGTGTCATGAGCAGGGTGAGAGCAGAGGGGAGGTGCCCAGGGATTTCCCCAGCCCTGTTCTCCTTCTGTGGAGAGGCGTGAAGGAGCTCAGGCTGCCGGCAGTCATCTCTGATGGACGTAGTGTGTTCAGCACTCGTGACAGGCGCTGGCCTTCCTGCGAAACACAGATTGAGCAATGCTGCTTTAAAATACCCTTTTTCATACCCGTGTGGGTGGCTTGCTCAGATGTCTTGTTGCCTATTAATTATTTTCTCGTAAAGGCACTTCTTTAGACCAGATGACTGCAACTGAGAAAGTTACTCAGGCATCGTAGTGTGTATTTTGTTCTAAAACTCAAGCAGTGGAAGATTGCCTGTTCTGAAGAGACTCTAAGCTTATTTTGGCTCTCTTAGAAGGATTCAGGGAGAGCTGTTCTGAGAACTAACTCCACATACAGTGTGCCAAGCATTTTAAAGAATTAGTGCTGTCCTGGCCTTTACAGGATGATAGAAATGCTATGCAAGTGCTTTGAAAAAATTGTACTTTTCCTACTTGCTGCAAAGGAATTTTTTTTTCAGTTAGTGCACTGCATAATGAAGCAACAGTGCGTAGTACTGTGTGCTACTGAAGTAAATGCCGGAGCACTACAGCGACATACAGTAGCAGCCTCGTTCTATAAAGCGTTGTGGCATATTGCAGTACTGTGAATTGCTGTTTCAGTTTGGAAAATTAATCCTGCTGAAGGAAGAATATTAAACTTGGTATGTAGTTTCAGCAGACCTGGGTTACGGTAACAAAATAATCTTAGTTATGCAATTTGTTAGGTAACCCTTCCTGGTGGAAAAAAAAAAATCTACCTATTGTAATGGTATTATAGAATAAAGTTAATAAAATTGCCTGGCAGTCTACTTTAACCTCCTTACACATTTAATTTGTGCTGCATGTTGTCTTTCCTTGTTTCTCCAGTCTTTGTCATTATCTGAGTGATGTCCTTCTAGCATTTTATTTTCTCTTATTCTGCTCTGTAGTACAGAGTACAAAACTTATTTATTTTTTTTCCTCCTGCTCATGTTTCTTTCCTCTCTGATTTTCTAACTGGGACATCAGCATTGTGCTTTCTCTTCTTCCACTGTTACTTAATCCCAAGAGTACATCGATACGGTTCAGTGCTTTAAGGTGTACAGTGGTAGGCAAAGGAGTGTTTTTCCAGAAAAGGACACAGGAAAGGAGCTTGGAGGTTGTCTCTGGTAACAATAAAATAGCGTGCATAGAACCAGAGTATGCTAGAGTACCGGGAATGCGATGATGTTGTAAAGCTTTGCCTGTATGGGCACTCTGCTGCCTCTTTGCGGTGCAGAAGTCTGTCCAGGTGAGAGCATGCTGATGTGGCCGTCCTGCTTCCAGTGCTCTGGCTGCTTCAGGTCTATCTAGCTTGGCATTTCATCTTGTGGAAGAACTTTGGTTTTTCCTTATAGACGCACAATATAAAATTAATAGAAGATGATGTTATAATAAGAGTTTCCATTGTCTGGGGCAGCATTAGGGACAGATAGCAAATTCTGTTTGTGCAAAGGTTTGGGATTTGGCTCAGTCTTTTGGGCCATTCTCTTCTGAAGCACCAGGTGAAGTATTTTGCAGCACTCAAAGCCTCTCCTACACTTAACCTGCTGGTAAGAAGGCATGCTGTGAGTCTAGTTTTACTTATAGCCCTTTGAGCTGTTGAAGAATAATAATAGATCTTGAGTAATCTCCCCTACTTCCACTTTTTTCATTTTCTCTGCCCTTTTTTCTTCTGAAACTTCAGATGAATTGTCATCTTTTCTGACTGGTTTTGTGGTTATCCCGGTCTCTCAAGCAGCAGTAGGGAAACAAATGTAGCACAAGTTGTTTGTGTCCATTTAATTTCAACATGTACTGACTTAATTGGTCTGCTAAATCAATGACTAGTATGTGTATGTATCCTTGAGTGTTGTTTATCATTATTTCATAATTTAATCACTATGTTTCTTTCTTCCAGACTTCAGAGGAAATACTACGCCATCTGCAAAACATCGTAGACTTTGGAAAACATGTCATGAAGCAGTTCTTTGGGGAGAATTATGTTCACCATGGGGTAAATGTTTTATTCTTAAAATAAATGGCTTATGCACTGCAAACTCTGAAGTCTTTTACGGAACACTGCCACTGAAAGCAATTAATAGGGTTTGCAGATATTCTTGAGCAAGGTACACACATAAGAAGCATTTGGTTAAGAACAAAGATCCTGCTCTGTGCTGATGAGGTGATTGGATTGTACTCTGTGGCTTGAGCTGTTTCAAGCTACTAATGAAAAAAGCGGTCATTTCCTTGCCCTGTGTAAGGTGAGAGGTAAGAGAGAGATTTGGAAGCTAGCTTTGCAAAACAAGGGGAGAAATCTGGTTCACATGAATTGTCTAGATTTCTGTGCAGTCGGAGGTAACTTTTTCCTTGCCACGCACTGTTCTTCAGGGTGGCCAGATCTAGTTAATTGAACATCAGGTACCTGAGTGGAAAAGTTAAAGCTGGAACCTGAGTTGCACAGTTCTGCCTTGGAGGGTGGGGGTGAGGCACCGGCCAGATGAAGGGGGACTGTTTCATTTGTGAAAAGGACAAAATGATGCAAGTTTCTTCATGCACATTAAACTCATGCTGAAAAATGCTCTTCTTTCATGCACTTATTCAAATCATATTTTGGTTTCACAGTGGATTAAGTATTGTATGTGAACTCAGGTTCAGATCTTCATATAGATGATTAATCTGAGGGAGAAGCTGCTGATTGTATAGTTTAGTATGCTGTTGTAAACATCCACTGAACTTTGGTATTCCATTTTAAGACCCCCAAATTGAGTGTTAATCTTTGTGTTGAAATAATATATATTTACTTTTTTTGTTTAATAGGAAATTATTCAACTGCCTTTAGACTTTGTAAGACAGCTCTGTTTAAAGATTCAGCCAGAGAGGCCAGGTAAGTGCTGATAATAGCATTAAAAAGGGGGCCTTCCTCAAGCTATAAAACATTGTGCTTTATTATAAAGTAAAAAGAAAAAAAAAAAAAGTATTTCGACTGGGGCTAGGCATATCATGTCTTATGAGTGGGACTCAGAGCACTCAAGCAGTGTGCGACTTAACATTCTGGCTTTTCTTGTCTCTTTTCCCGATACCTGGTATGTCTCCTTGCACGGGGTTGCAGTGTCACAGGCTGTGCTGCCTTTAAAGTTTAATGGGCATCTCTGGGATATGGGGCTCTGCTTGATTTCTCCTCTTATAATGCTGCGCTTGTGGTCCCTAATGAGCAGTAAGTGCAAGTACTATTTTCTAGTCCCCTTGGATGGCAGGGATTGAAGGGGACGAGGTTAAGAGGTAAGGGTGCATTGGTGAAACCTTTTGGAACATGCTGCAGGGCTTGAAGTTTGGCAGTCTGAGACATTCAGTGTGAAATAAAGCTCTGCAGGACTTGGTGTCGTCATTCTTAGTCAGCATCACTTGAGTGCATCGTTCTTCA
This sequence comes from Anseranas semipalmata, assembly GCA_013399115.1. NCBI lineage: Eukaryota > Metazoa > Chordata > Aves > Anseriformes > Anseranatidae > Anseranas > Anseranas semipalmata. The sequence goes on along the minus strand of VXAA01002647.1, from coordinate 28,932 downwards.
TTTACGGCTGAAAGCACAGTAAGGAAGGTGTAAGCTCTACAATGGGAAAAGAGATGATGTCCCTCTCGTGGTGTGTTCATCGTATGTTCTCAAGCCTTCCTGAGAAGGGCCAAAAACTTCTGTTTTAGCAGAGTTCCTTGAAGAAAGGTGTGGTATTAAATCCTTTGGTAAGTGTAGCCAGTTCTTCGATGCCTTTGATCCAGGGGAAAAATTGTATTAATTTACACATAGAAAGGGCTGGACATTCTGTATTGCTGACTTGTCCTCACCTCTGAGAAACAGTTTCACAGTGCACAAACCAGCAAGGCAAGTAAATACTGTGTCTGATAAAAGTTAGAAAAACAACGATACTCTGGTAGACGTGAATGACATAATTCAGTTTTCTTTCATTTCTTAATGTTAAATTTTGTGTGTCTGCAGCTCCTGGGATTTCTTTAGAGGAAGAATGTAGTTGTGTGAAGCTGTCCAAGTGATATGTCCTGCTAAAGCAAGTCATTTTTAATGGGAATATTTTTAAATCTTGAAACAATTTCTTTAATATCACCCTTAACAAAGTCTGTCTAACTGAAGGAGGAACTTGTCTAATATTTCAGATTTCTGGGTCCGTCTTATTTGGCAAGTGGCTTTCAGTTGAAAACAGATGTACTAATGGTTAAGTTAAAAAAAAAAAATTAAAAAAAGAACAAAATGAAGCATTTTGTTGGAAAAGGGAGATTTCCTCTTGCTCATCCTAGTAAGTACTGCCATGTGCTTGCAGGCTGGTGCCTAATGAGGCTTCCTTTTCTGTGATTTTTTTGTTTTGTTTTCTATTGTGATGTATTTTTCAGAATGGGCATTTTTTTTTAGCAACGGATGCTGTTAACTGAACACATGTAGTCTATGTCCTTTTACTAACACAGATATTTGAAAAACTAGGATTGTATGTTCTTGTTAAATTTGAATTGAAATCTCACAGACCTTTCTCTGTCCTGTTACCTTTCCCCAAAGGATATGTGTGGAGGGAGGTTATTTTGAGGCTTTAATCTATGTAACTCCTTGCAATCCTAGTCTGAAACCATTTTGCTTGCTTGGTTTCCTCTCAGGACTGTTAATCTGGACTATATTCAAAAATACTATTTTTGAGAGTGGTTGTAGTAGAAGAAATTCTTCTTACAAATTGTGCACCTTTAAGGAGGAGGAACCTAACTTTTGTTTTTTTTTTATGTTGCTTTTTTCCTATTTATTATTTTGATGAAAACACTGGAATGGCCAGGGAGGCTAGTTCTCATTGAGAGGTGGTTCTTCGGTTAATTGCTTCCTATCGGTATTTTTTTAGTACAGTGCATTTCGATTTCAAGCCTGGGACAAATGTTTTAAACCTCGAAAAAGCACTATATGCAGACTAAGGAGTTGAGCTAAGCCTCTTGTGGATTCTGTTTAGATTTACCCTTTCTCCTGAACTTTGCATCTCACTGCTGATGTGCCTGTCCGTTTCCACAGACTCATCTTGACCAGGCTGAGGGATGGTAGTTACTGTGTGCAATTTTAGTAAGCAAACATGAGATCATATCTTTGAATACAGTTTTAAATCCCTACCTGCTCTTGGCCAGTTGAATACACTCCTTTGCTGTTTCAGGCCTCTCACTGATATGTTTCCTAGAATGAGCTGGAAACTGGCCATTAAAAGCAGGTCTTGAAGCACTCTTTATGCCTATGACAGTTTTGAGGAAACAGAAAATGGGTGTTGCTAATGGGAAGGGCAAATTCATGCAAGTGCATAATCGGCTAAATCCTGCTAAACTGTGTCCTGCCTTTCTACGTTTGTTTTTTTTTTTCTTTCTTCCCCCAACTGGTGAACAACATAACTACAGTGTAAAATAAACATCCACACACTTAATTTTCTTGGTGGTCTTTTTTTTTTTTTTTTTCCTCTCTCTCTTTCCAGAGTCTCGCTGTGATAAAGACATGGACACACTTAGTGGTTATGCAATGTGCCTTCCTAATCTTACCAGGCTGCAGACCTATCGTTTTGTGGAACATCGGCCAATCCTCTGCATAGAGATTAAGGTACTGAATAGGAGAAAATCCTTCTGGTTTGTTGTTGTTTATGTTTTTTAAGCATGTACTGACCAGAGCAGTTTCAAAGAAATGCAGCAGTGGGATAGGGCATAGCTCACTGCTTTTGCTGTGACCCCATAGGATAAAATATTCCCTTCCCTCCCCAAATTCCCAATCTTTTGAAGCTTGGGAAATTCCCAGATATTAGTAGGCTTCTTTTGTAGGCCACAGCAATTTTGTGTGTCCTTATTTCTTAAATGAGGACTCTAAAATAATTGGGAATAATGTACACTGACATATATAAAGCTTTTAAGTATTGGATGTTGACTGATAGATTTTTTTCTGTGTCCTTATACTTGAAAGATTTGCATATTGTGTGCCTTTTTAATAAAGAAATGTGTTTATATGTGTAATCATTGTTGTTTGTTTGTTCTAGCCAAAGTGTGGCTTCATTCCTTTTTCCAGCCATGTTTCACAGGAGATAAAGCACAAGGTGTGTCGCTATTGTATGCATCAGCATCTAAAGGTAATTTTTTCGGTCTTCATCCTGCTTTCCTTTGACTGTACTGTGTTTTATTCATGGTTCTAATCTTATTTCGTGCTGAAACTTGCATATTGTTGCTTAAACCTCTGATATGACTAAAGATAGTAGGTGGATACGCATCTGAGTTGCTGGGTGTGAATCTGTTTAGTGAGAGATGGAAGAAGTTCTGTGGGAAGTTGGAAGCAAACAAATACAATATTAGTCTTTAAGGACTATTAAAGCTGTTGGTTAGGTAAACTCCTGTGTCAAATTTCCTTTGAAATACAGCTCAGCAAATGCATGGTGGCATTCCATACCTTAAAACGGCACATAACACGTGGAATTTATTTGACCAATGTCCATTATGTGTCTGAAATCATATAACTGTGCCTTATTGGAATTTGATGTGACCTATCTTCCTGCTTTCCACTGTGAATGCAGTTTGAGTGATTTGAGGTAAATACAACAATGAAGACCCTTAGTAGTCATGAGATGTAAGTTCAAAGGGTTTAAATGTCACGGGACTTGTGGAGAGAGGATGTTAGTGCCACACACCTGACTTAAAATAACTGAGAACAGCTATTACAAGACACGATTAACAACAGTGGTTTTGGTTTTCAACAGGTAGCAAATGGAAAATGGAAGCGACCAAGTAAATATTGCCCATTGGATCTCTTCTCAGGGTAAGGAATTGTGTGACTTGATTGTGTTTCTGCCAAAAAAAATCTGTCATAGATTTTTTTCTCAGATACTTTGACTTTCTCTGTAGTATTAAGGATGATTACTGCCTGCTTGTCTGACTTTTACAGTGAATATTTCTGGTGCTATATACCTCTTTACACCTATTTCAGGAATCAGAGTTGCTTATTAATGTACCAGTGCCTTCTGCTACATAACATGAAACCCCAGAAGTGTTTTAATTTACTCAGATTTGAAATTCTAATTTCCAGTTGGTTCCAATTAGGTTTTTTGGTCCTAATTCAAAGGTTGTTACCTGGGGTATTTGATTAAATTTAAGAGGGCAAATTTTTAAGAAATTGGGAATGCATGTATTTATATGCAGACTATTAATTCACTCTCTAGTGTGCCATGTATCATTTTAAAATATTAAATCTGATACTTTGATTAACTTAGTATAAGTAACTGGATTTCATCCAGTGCCTAAGTCACTTAGTCTTTGCAGTGACTTTAGCATGAGTAACATGCTTAATGGGTGTGTTCACTTCAGGTGCCCAATTCTGACTCAACAGAGTCCTCCAGGCATAGGTGTAAACATCTAAAGGTGGTGATAAAACATTCTTGGATTTTTTTTTCCTAGAAATAAACAAAGAATGCACTTTGCTTTGAAGAGCTTATTACAGGAGGCACAGAACAACTTGAAAATATTTAAGGTAAACAATCAAATCTGTCTGCTTGCTTTTTTTTTGCCTTGTCTTTTAAACAACTTGACTTCAACAGCTGAACAGTCAAGATCCTGCTTCAAATCTGCCTAATCAGCACCATCACTATCGGACCATGAAGTAGAAGAGAATGGGAAAATGGAGAAATTCTTAGTTAGATTTCAAGTTAGGACAGGTAAGTAATAATTTCCCAGAACTAATTAGTCTGAATGAATCACCAAGGAACAACTAATAGAAAAAGACTTTCAAAGATGACCAACGTTTTAAAACTTTATGTGCTTCAGGAGGAAGAAGATAGAGAACTTTGCATGTTGCTACAAGTGTTTCTGGAAATTACTATTACAACATTCATTCAAGTCAAATGCACAACATGCCTCACTGAAGAAGTAAAAAGTCACCTTTTCTAAGTGGAAGTAATGTAGGAAAAATATAAGCAGTAACTGATGGATAAAGTGGATTTTCAGATTAATTCTAGGAAATCAAATTATTTTCAATTTATTACAGTACTAAACCAACTGTCGGAATTACTTAAACTTGTATGAACTGTCCTATTTTTTCTATAGAGTGCAGGTAAATATCACACCTTTTCGGTCAATATGGCACTTTTTCACTATTGACATTATTCAGAAAGAAGAGAGAGGAAAATTAGCTAAGTATCAGTTCACTTTTATTGTTCTGATTACTTACAGTTGATTAAGTTGAGTAAGTACCATGTGATTTAAATGGTTTGGGGTTTTTTGGTCCTAATTCAAAGGTTGTTACCTGGGGTATTTGATTAAATTTAAGAGGGCAAATTTTTAAGAGATTGGGAATGCATGTATTTGTATGCAGACTGTTATATTGATTCGCTCTTTAATGTGCCATGTATCATTTTAAAATATTAAATCTGTTACTTTGATGAACTTAGTATAAGTAACCGAATTTCATCAAGTGCCTAAATCTATCTTTTTCATTTGCAGAATGGGGAACTAATTTATGGCTGTAAAGATGATCAGGAGTGTGTCTCTGACTGGAACGAACTTGCTCGTCACTTAAAACCTTTCTTTTTTCCTTCAAATGGATTGGTCAGTGGCCCCCACTGTACAAGGACAATTGTTAAAGAACTAATCCATGTTATAACTATGACGCTACTAAGTAGTACTGATGCCTGCAGGGCAGGTGATATGAAGACAGTTCCCATTTCACAAGGAAGAAGCTACTGTGAAGCAAGTGCTTTTAATAAGGAGCTAGTAAGAAATGGTAAGAAATAATTTCTTGAGCACTGTCAATAATTAACTGTTATCACGTAATTATTTGGATCTTTGCCTCTCATTTTGGTCTTTAATACTAGTGTGAGAACTGAAACAGTGGAATTTTAGTGACTTTAAAAAAAAAAAAAGTTCTGCTGCATAGCTGCTAGATTATTGTTTTTGGTATGACCCTGTAGTGAGCACTTTTAGCACTGTACCTACTGACTGGGATAAAAATTAATTCAGAAGGTAGCAGAAGGTAAATTAAGGAAAATACCAGTTTGAGCTGATAACAGTAATAGGTTATTTTAAATGACTGGGGAACTTTTATGTTGTATGTGATGAAGTTTGGCTGCTTTTGTTGGTTTGTTACGTGACACCTGTTTCTTGCCTTCCCCTGCTCCTTCTGTCTGCCCTAGCCAGCTAGGGTGTAGCTCGTTTTCTTTTCTTCTGCTACTCCACTCCTGGTAAAGAGAAGGTATGAATACTGGAGGGAAAAGAAATGGGAAATGAGCTGGAAAACTGTAAATCATGTTAATTCCTCGTAAAGCTTGAATCGTTTAAGGTGCTGCTACTTACTCCACTTATGCAAATAGCACGTTTCTTAGTCTGCTTTTGAGGAAGATCTTTCTTACTGTTGGTTGGTTTTTGCTGCATTGTGTGGAAGAGAACTACCTACTTTATACAAATGATAGCAAATACAAATATATTTATACTATATGAAAGAGACTCAATATCTGATGCCAGATTACTTTCTGCCAGATTACTTTTCTTACTGTTGAAACCAAATTTGTGTTGGCTTCAAACTCACAAAAAATTTCTTTTGTAGATGTGAACAAGTAGACTGCAATATAAGTGTTAGTTTTCATTTGAATAATTTGTAGAGTTGTATACCAAGTGTTGTATTCTACAGTCAGATACGTGCTATTTAAATGTGCAATTAAGTACAGGTACCTGTTACACTAGTGTTTGGAATTGAAGTGTTTTGGCTTTTTTTCTTTGACTGGTCTGAAGCATATTTGGATTTGCTTTGTGAACAAGCAGATGTAATGGCAAAATAAAGCAAAACAAAGACGTTCAAGCCTGCCTTTTTGAAAATACGTTTTCTTCTAGGTAAACATAAATTGGAAAGCTCTGGCTTACCGAGGGGTTGTCTCCTTTATAAAACCCTTCAGGCTCAGATGCTCGACATGCTGGATATTGAAGGACTCTATCCCTTGTACAACAGAGTTGAACAGTACTTAGAGGAATTTCCCGAAGAGAGGTAAGACTTGATGTCTTTCTTTTCTGTTCTGATTAAGTAGCTTTGCAGACAAGACTGGGTCTATGCAGATGGAACTATTTGTTATCTTTTGTTATGGTGTGTGTAACCTTCCTTAATGGTATTGCATGTTCTGAATTTCTAACTTGAAATGCCAGATAACATGAAAAATGAGATTTATTGTTAAAAGTTTTGATGTCAGTCACTTTGACCTGGATTTTTAAGTAATGATTATAGGAAGTTCACAGTAGGGTATGAGAGAAAATGCTGTTCCTTAGTAGTAGAGGTCATATATTTGAGGAAAGATACAATAAAATGGATGGTAAGTTTCCCACATCTTCAGAATTCGCAGAACAAGAATTATGTCTGCAGTAACAAATGACATTTTTACAGTCATTCTCAAGTCTGTATTGGCCTACCTACTACCTGCCCTTTAAAACCCTTAATTTGATATTCAGCAGCAATCCAAACTGTACCTGCAAGATCTTAAGGAACATGTGAAGGGATAATGGCCTAGCATCTGCTCTTGTCCAGCCTGCCCTTTGTAGCATAAGAGTAGCTCAAAATGCCCGATTGTAATCCGCATCACAAGCGATGAAATCATACTTGAGACACAAGAATCTTTATCTTGCTGTATTTCTTGCCTGCTGAAGAAATACTGAACATTGCAAGCTGCTACATTTGTTCTGAAATAAAGCTTATTAGTTGAAATAATCACTACAAAAAGCCTTAACTTTGATACTTCTTGCATTCTTGAGAGGTAATTTGCCTGTAATTCTGCCAGTGCTCACAAGAGGGTACTCTGGCTTCACTTGCAAGATGCTGCAGTTTGTGCTCCTTCCATTCTTTTGGACTTCTTTGTTGCTGTTTGAAGGGTTATCTTCTGGCAGGCAATGCATTGGCCTTAAGTTCTGCTTAAATCATTTGCAGTGTGGCTTACCTGGATATTTATACATTAAGCAAGTCATGGGAAAATATATTTTTTCATCTGTGTGGTGTTTGTATGCTGCAAACCCCATTTCTATGAGTTCAGATTTTCAGGAGTCTGGGTATTTAACATGGAAAGGAAGGAGGCCAAGTAAACTATCCCTCTGCTAGCACATCAAGTACCTGCACACATTATGAAGCTGGGGGCGGAGCAGGGCCTTATCAGAAGAGTTTATACCCCAATATTTTCAGCATGGCTTTCTGGGAACTTCTGCAAACAGTTACAAACTTTGAAACTTTCCCATTTTTGCTAAAAACAACAACAAAAACCTGCTGTTCTTGTGATACACAGGTGGCAGTGAATTAAGAGTGATTCATCTTAAAAACAAACACCAAAACCTAAACAGTAGCAAACCTTAAGTAAAATGAGGATAATAGGGACTGGCCATGGTGTTAGTTCTCTGAGCATTAACCTGTTACCATCCTTACTGGTGTTCTTGTTGGTATGTTCTAATCTGAACATCGGGGCTGCTGAAGAAAGATCTCACTGGCAATCAGTAAATCATCTTGGCTGTCTGTAAATCTTCTTTTAAAATTTATTTAGAAGTACATTGCAGATAGATGGGCCTTACAATGAAGCATTCTATGAGAAGCTGCTAGATCTTTCAACTGAAGATGATGGGACAATAGCATTTGCATTAACAAAGGTACTTTTTCCTGTATTTATTGTTGAAACTTATTTAGTCTGACAATTTCAATAAACATCTGTCTAACTGAAATTGATGGATAGCCTGTTAGCATCACCACTGTCTTGTTAGAGTTTTGTACAAGTTCTTAGTTTTGACAGGGTGCCAGGCTGTATGTTTTATAGCAGAAGCACTTACAGCCAAACGTGTTTAGCACCTGTTCTTGAAAAAAAAAATAAAGCTGGTTATTTCCTTTCTAGGCTGAGGAGGCATTTATATGACCAGGTGCTTCTTTGCCCTTCAGGAAAATTATCTGTAGAAAATAAATATGATGCCTACGCAGGGTGTTGTAAAACCACTTGCTCCTGCTAAACATCTGCTATAGAGATAATTTCCAGCTCTTAAAATACCAACATACTAATATACTAAGTGTACTAATGCCTTTTATGAAGAACAGTATGCTTTATATAAAGGCAAATACAAATAATAATGGAAATTTTATGTCATTTCTATGTTTTGTAGGTACAACAGTACAGAATAGCAATGACTGCTAAAGACTGCTCCATCATGATTGCCCTTTCACCTTGTCTACAAGATGAATGGTAAGAGTTACCTGCTTTTGAATGACTTGTATTCATAATGAATTTGAAGATTCATTTACACAGTTCAGTAAATTCATGTAACTTAAAAAGTTTTTTTTGGGGTGGGGATGTTCAAAATATTTGGCTTTGGGCATATTAATAAGGTAGAGTTCTGATTTAAGAGAGTAGAGGTCTGATTCTGAAGAGTTTTAAGTTGATAAAGTTTATTTTCTTACGCTTTCATGAAAGCTATAAAATAAACACGAGAGTCACTTTTGCAAGGGGACTTGGGACATGTGAATGAAAAATACTAACTTCAGTGACTCAGATGTGCAATATGGTTTTGTTTTCCAGCTCTGAGCAAAGACCTGTGGTACTAGCATCCAAATCAAGATTCACCTTTTCTGTTTCTGTCCTGGACCTCGATCTTAAACCATATGAAAGCATTCCTCATCAGTACAAACTCGATGGCAAGATAGTAAACTATTATTTGAAGAATGTACAGGCCAAAGATGACCCAGTTATGTCCAGTCTCTTCAAGGACAACGAAGACTGCACATTAGTTCTCCACAAAGTGTAACTGTTTCCTTAAGGTTATTTTTATTTGAACATATTGCAAAGTGAGAGATTAATGGAATACAATTATGGTGATTTTTTTTCTATTGTGTTCAATGCATTTTTCAGCTGTGAATGTTTTTGCTTTAAGAAATGGTTTCTAATTGGTATGCCTTTTCAAAGACATGGAATAGCACTAAAACACGCATTTGCTATGTAACCTTAATGAATGTATTTAATATGACAGAACAGATAACGTGCCATACCTTGGAACTAGAGGACAGATCAAATTAATACTAAAAGTCCACTTCCTTAGAATTGAAAGAGCACAGAATTAAAGGTTTCCTGAAGTGTTGCGCTAACATAGAAAACCTAATTACTAACGAGAGAATTGCCTTGGAGCTTGTGCTCAGACCTACTAGGAAGAAGGAGTGCTCTGACAAAACCTAATGTAAAACTTTAGCATTAAGTCCACTGAGAATACAGCTGAAGTGGCTATTCAAGTGTTACTGATCTATGGAACTACCATGTTACCGCAGAACACTTAAGTACTAATGCATGAGGTTAAAAACAACCAGACTGCCTCCTGAAGTTTTGTGATCACTTTGTATCTACCTAAAGCTTCTGAAACTAAGTGAAAAGGGTTAAAGGTAAGCATCTTTGAATTTTATGGGATAGCTGAGCTTAACTTGTCTGACATATTGGTCTTTTATTTTCTATATGTTTTGTGCTGCTATTTAAGGTGAAACCACAGCTCGCTCTTACCTAATATAAATTGAGCGATAGGAATAATATATTCTGAATTTTCCAGATTACTTTAGGTCTTTCAGCTCGTGTCAAATGTTGGCATTATTTCACTGACAGCCCACATATTGTGTAGCATGACCAGCTGCTTACAGGCTCATTCTTTTTAGGTGACAGCAAAAAGGTGACAGTATCCGATTTTCTTTTCTGAAGAGAAAACTTTCTTTTGATGAGTACTGGAGCTAAGTTTGTATCACTACTTCAGCAATTTAATGATGACTTTACTTTGTAAATGTTGATATGTACAGCTGAAAGCCTGTGAGATGTTGCAGTAAGCCATCTGCAAAGAAGATCCTGAGTTGGAGACTGAGGATATACTCAAAATTGTGGGTAGTGTAATTAAATCTACAGCCACTTTTCCCACATGCTTGGGATTACAAACCCTAAGATGTGCAGAGAGATGCTATTCAAGCTACAGTGAACTGCTGTTACCTGTATACATTGTGTGCTTACTGGTAATATTATTCAAAAATAATGTAGGTTAACATTTTAAAAAACGTAAAACATTTAAAATATCGGGATTTCAATGTGATGTTTGAATTGTTCCATTTTACCTGAAATTCAAAAAGCAAAGCCAGAAAATGCTGTAGATTGGCTCAACTCAAGGAGAAATATGAAATACAGAGTAATGCCACTCATGTAGCAGCAGGGCTTTGTAGCGGGAAGTGAACCACATTAGCAATGTCTTATATTCCACTTCCAGGTGATAGTCTGCCTTTCTGGAATAGGGTCATGGGCTGCTCTCACTTAAATGTGATACTACAACAGTGTAATAAGCTCGTAGTTAACAATGGTAATAACCCCTTCGTTTGAAAGAAAACCCAGGGGAAAAGAGGTCCATTTTTAAAACCAGAAATCCTCCAGCTGTTAGAGAAGCTGAGGAAGGATTATCCACAGCTGAAAAGTTTTCAGTTTTTTTATGCTGTAACTTTAAACACATTTCAAATGCAAATAGAAATATATGCTGATAAAAGTTTCATTTTCATGCAAGAAGGAGCTAAAGATGAAATAAAGTAAAGGTTGCACAAAACTAGCTAAACCAGTAACATGTCAGTAGATAAAGTAGCAATGAATTTTGCTTGTCTGCTGGATTCCAAACTTGAAATTAGTCTGCCTTATATCTAACAATATATTTTACAGAGCTGCTGTTCATCAAAACTTAATCTCTGGCATTGTTCCGCTGTAGACTCTGACACAATCCAATCTGTTCTGTCAGTTTTTCCTAACCTTCCAGAACAGTAGGAGACTATTTCAATGATCAGATAGTGGCTTATTATAACTATGGTATTATAAACATACTATGGCTTTGAAATTAGTAGGTTTAATTCTTGATTTCTCCACATATTTCACAATTGCTGTATCAAACTTTGTCGTAAGTAACATACAGAGCAGGCAGTGGTACTGCTTTTGCATGGCTATAGTAGCTATGGACTTGAAAAGGAGGTCTCAATATTACTCAAGATTCCACATCGTTCTTATCTTTGGTCCTTGATTCCAGGAACAACTGTTACACTCTATGTAAGAAGTACATGACTTCAAATTGTAGAGGTTTGGTTTGGACAATGTCATTTGGTTATGACAGAGCAGGGCAGTAACCCTTGAAAAATACTGACAGTTCACAAATCAGCTAATGGTACATCTGAAGGAAGTGAAGGAAGATTACAAGATGTCTGTCTAATCTGTTTTGTTTCTTCAGGGACAAAGGTATGAAATGTGGTGCTTTCATAATGTGTTATCTACTAGAATTTCCCCCAGAAGTAAGAACTGAAATTAACTACCATTCACAGCAAGCAGTACTTAACTCACCCATTTCTTTTTATGAAAGTATAACGGTCCTTTCTTGTTTAGTTTAATGCTGTCTCTACCCAACACTTGTCCTATGGAAAAAAGTTACTTCATACAATTCAATTTTTTTAGCATAATATTTCTTTAAAATCTTCAAATGATTTGCCTGCTTCCAGCCTAATTTAATAAGAAAGCTATTTAAGTCTTTGTTCTAGGAGTCTCTTACTGTTCTCTAGTCATTTTAAAATCACTGTACTTTTACAGAGCTGTGAAATGAAATTTCCACTTTTTATGGACTTGATTTTGACAGTGCATGATCTTTTAACACTTTCCAGATATCTAGAAAATGTTAAAAAGATAAACCACTCTGGTACATTAATGATTCAGAAAGATAAATTTATAATGAAATCACTCTGTACATGTAACTATTTTATTTGGCATTTTTGTATTTAAATGGCTGTATTTATTTTCATGTCATGACAATTTATATATAACGTGCCATAATTGTACAGATAGCATGTTTTATGAGTATGGTTTCTAAATGGAAAATAACTTAATGTTTATATTCAATAAAAATTATAGACCGCGTAACACAATATCTTAATTAAAACTACTTTTGAAATTGCTACCTGTTGTAAGTAATGCTGGTGTTCATTTTTCCAAGCCAACCACTTTGATCAGATTCTCAATAGCTGTCTCAATCCCAAACAAAAGCAGCATGCTTCGAAAGCAGGTAGGTGCATTTTCAATAGGTGCGATGTTCTGCTCCAAGACTAGGAAAAAATGAAAAAGTGAACATTATTTTCAAACAGGTATGCTGCTACTGAAAGTAGCTGTTAGCCTTGCATTTTAGGATAGGAGAGGTTACCCGATGTCTAAAAGAAGACATGCTTGTTTTTGCAAGCCCTTTTAGAGTAAATATGCAGGAGGTGAAGCTCAGCTGTTTGTTAGATGTGGATTTGTTTGCCTGGTTGGGCTCTGCAAGATGTATTTCCATTTTATCTAAGGAGATGCTGGGCAAGAAAAAGGGATAGATGTTCTACTTAAAGCTCAGAAACAGTCTGTGCAGAGAATGATGTTACCTTGCTCCGGTACTTTAGTCAGAAGGTCCAGAACAGGCGTAGTTCTCCCTTCTTCATCTATGTGTATCTTCCAAACAATCATTAATTCAAACCTGTATCATAGCCAGAGAGAGTTAGTTGTTAGCTAGACAGCTGTCTTGGTTTCTTCAAAGCAGAAAAAATATGGGATGCAGGAGGTTCACACTCGTTGTGCTCTTAAATGAAATTCACATCAGGTAATGCAACTTGCAGATCTTTGTATTTGGGAATCAGAATTATTTAGATTTTTGAAGCAAGGAAAACTGGTAATTTACTGACAAGGAAAGATTATTACTTCATTTCCAGGTACATTCACCTTTTCAACCTCAAGAGGAATTTTTCCCCTAGTTCTCATTTTTGTCTCTTACAAATTGTGTTTCCATAGCACAGTGGTAAAAAGAGGTGTGCAAAAAAATGCTATGCAACAGAGAGAGATTTCTCTGCAACCTGGGGTCAGTTACTGTGCTAGATACAGCATGAAAACAATAAAATCATTGCAGAAGAAATGTTTGCATAAATAGAGTGGTGTTCTGGGCTTCAAATAAGATCCACCCCTAGAGTTTATGGCCCTTTTAGAATAACACACAGAGATAAATACAGCCAAGGCCTAGTTCCCTGTGTTTGTTGTCTTTTTTTTTTTTTTTTTTAATAAAAAGCCAAAAACTTTACTGCTATTGCTCCAAGAGTGTGTCTGGTGTTATGGCTTATTTCCAGCTTTTGCAGTGGGACAAGATCACTGTACCATAGTAAAAGAGAACAATTACTTGGCAGGATAAGAGTTTTTCTAGTCAAGTACACAGAGCTCACTCTAAAACAACATTCACAGTACAGTTGCTGCTTTAAAACAACCCATCTGCATTACTGCATTTGCTACAAGAAACTTCAAGGATTTTTTTTTCCTCAAAATTATTTAAAAATCCAAACCTGACAGAACACGTCAAGCAGGGAGCCCAAACCAACCTAGCAGAGTAATAATAACAAATGACACTGAAATGGTCACCTCTGATTTCCTTATAAAACAATGGAAAAATATAACTACAGTTGCTATCAGCAACGTGCTTGCTTTAATGGAAAGAAGAACAAAACCATGCTTTGCTTCAGTGAATTGTAATCATTGCACCTCCTACCCTCGAAGAAAGAAAGAGCTGTAGCAATGGGTGTGACAGGCTGCCACGCTGGCCTTCGTGTTAGCCTGCAAGAAGGGATAAGCTCTTTTGTTCGGGCCAAGGGGTAGGAGCTGCTGCTTTATCTAATAGAGGAAATTTGCCAGTGGCCCACCCTGCCACATTAAGAGAGGTGCTGGCCTCAGGATCTGTTCTCTGCCCATTGCTCTGGTAATGTAATTCAAAAAGAAAACCAAAACGGAACAAATCCAGTTGAACCTGATGTGTTTTCTGATGCACGAGAGGAAGGATCCATCTCACATTCCTTAACTTTGAATTTAGATTCTTCATTGTAATATGAGCTTCCAAAACCAAGATATTAATAGATTTTTTTTTCCTAAAATGTAACAGCGGGCACACAAGGTAGTGATACAATTGACTTATCTAATAAGGCCACGTGGAAACAGCCTGTACATGTACTACTTTTTTTTTCTCCCATTGTTTCCAATGTGTCATTATAGCCCTAAAATATAGCAGGCATCATTTAATCTCTGTATTTAGAAAAGTTATTATAAAGCAAAGAATGACAATGTTCAAGCAGAACTATTAAGAGATTATCACTGTGCATTTCATGATCCATTATCTACATAAATCACCCCACTGTTGTAAGTAAAATTTGTCCCTTTTTCTTAAAAACAATACAAACAAAATCCCATTTATTTATCGCCTTACCCAGAAAGTTTAGGGTTCCTTAGAATTATGTAATCTCCCAGCTGTCCTTCTGGAAGGGTTACAATGTCAGGATATTTAGCCTGTGAATAAATAGATTCAAAAGGGTATAAATTAGGTTACAAAAATCATAGTAGACGAGGTGGCTTCTAGCTAGTTATGTCCAGTTGCAATGGCTTTTAATATGCTGCCACTGTTAACTTAATTTTTTAATGGTAGTAACAATACTAACCATTAAAAATTCTGATGTTTGTATTTTTTTTTTAAAGTATCATTCATGTGATATCAAGAGACATTTAATTTGGTCACCTCAGAAAAAAGCAGGATCATGCACCTGTACAAACAGGTCTGAGAGGTCCTAGCACAAGACGTAGGAAATTGTGAAAGAACATTTTTAACTAAATTCTGTTAATTTGATTTAACAACACGTTATAATACATCCTCATTTCACAAAAAATACCCAAACCAAACCTGTGATTTAGTTAACCTTACTGTAACATACTTCATATTCCTTTTGAGAAACAGGATCAGCAAGTTCCATATAGTGCTTGGAAAGTGTAAAGTATTAACGGCAATGAGATACCAAAATAACCACTTCTCAAAATCTAATGGGACAGTAGAAAATGGTAAAACATATAAAGTGACTGACTGCTGTTAAACATCCCTTTTACTGGGAATTGGAGCTATTTACAATTACTAGTGTGCTAAGACTGATCAACGAGCAGCCATCCCATTACTGTTTTGTTACTGCATTTAACATTTTACAGTCTTCAATGTTTATGCATCTTCAGTTACCTAAAACATAACTCTTGCTAAAACTATTTCAACAGCATGTAAAAGAAAAGCAGAATAGCAGCTATGTATGCATCTTGTAGATGTTAGCAGTATGTAAGATGGCAGCTCACTCAAAGAGTAAGAGGAGATCCAGATGCATCAAAATACTGAGAAAGAACGCTTAATTACTGCATGCTGCAGGGACACGCTGTTGCAAAAGAAGAGTCCAGACGCAGCTTGTTATCTGCAGGACTTCAACACTCCCCTCGCTTGTACTGTCTTACGTACTTGATACTAACCTGTGTTCCAAAAATTGCACTTTATATGAAGTGTGAAAGGACTGTCAGCCTAAGTCATTCTACAGAGCTGACAGGGCAAGGGGTATGTCTTATGGAAAAGGATCGGGAGAGCTCAGCTTTGAAAGGCACTGGAGAAAATGAGCTAGGTTTTATAGGATTACGCCTCATCTGGCACAGGGAAATTGCTACCAGATGTGAACTTGCTCTGGTTTAGGAATTTATGACAAACTGAAGGGGGGTTGTGCACAATGCCAAATGACATAAAACACATGGAATTTGCCAATTTAAATTTTTAGAGTATCTAGTGCTGTATTTGTCATGGGGATAAAGACCACAATGTACCCTGAGAACAAAGATGCATAAAGGGCAACAAAGTGCATAGCAGTTACAGCACAAAGATGTGACTGGTCTAAGGACAGTAGCCTAGCAGCACAGTGATTTTTTTCAGCTTTATTCCCTGTGGAATTATGTTCCTCTGATGCCAAAAGTTTTTCAGGTTTTCCTTCTCAATAACGAATATCAAAGAGGTGGGTTATGTGCCTTCATCTTCTGGTAGCACAGGTCTCAGAACCTAGGAGTCTCTCTGGCTCCAGGTTGCAAATCCTAAAAATTAGGACTAGCTTGTATCTGCTGAACTCAACTCTCAAGTTCCTCGTTTACAAGAGATCTCAAGTACGCCATAGCTGAACACTGAGTCATGCTTTGTCTTCACCCGCCCATACTGAGACCTTTGGGAATCACAATAGAAAATAGATGAGAGGAACCAGATAGGAGTTACAATTTTCAAAATGTAGAATGCACCCTTACTTGTTTGGAAGTGAGCTCCTGTGGAGCTGCTATAACCGCTGCTTTTCCCCCCAACTAGTGGGTGGTATTTTTTGTATAGAAACCAGAGGTATCTCAAGGAGATCACCAAGTGTCCAATTTTCTGTTGTCTAACAGCTTACTTGCACGTGGGAGAGCCTGCTTTGGTGAGTTGTGCACACAGGAAGCAGTTATTCTGTGCCTTAATAAATGCAAGGGTTTTGGCAATCAGTCTGAATGCTGTGAGAATCTGGTCTTGTGTGCAACTCACAGGATTTGGGATAAAATCCAGCTTCTTAGCAGGAAAGATATCTTAGCAATCCATCAAACACACAAAAAAGCCAAACCAGAACGACCCACATCTCCTCTCAGGCACACTACATGCTAAAACTGACGGCGCACGAGGCTTTGGAGCAGCAGGAAGCAGGTCGGAGCCAGGCAGGGATGCGCTCCTCTCCCTGGATGACTCCTGAGTGGCGGCGTGGCGGGAGCACGAAGCCCCACTCCCACACCCGAGATGAAGCGAGCAACGTTAAACACGGACAGTTCAGGAGGCAGAAACAGTAACAGATCAACCTTTCACGTGCCACGTATAAAACGCAGTGCCCATCGCTCGGGTAACACATGCGCATCTGGCACGTAAATGGAGAAGCCCGGCACACAGGATGCAAAAGCTGCCGTGGTCCTCACACGGCCGCAATTCCACACACACTTTGGAGGTGCTGGACTTTCACCTCATATTCTCTGCTGTGCAGCTGCCAGTTTCCTACATTTCCCCCCGGGGATAAGAAAAGCCAAGCAATAAGCAGGGTAACAGAATGACCTGATCCACTCACAGGTCTCCTGGGAAGTAACTCCTTGGGAATCTTGTAAGCTGGACAGGGGACAACGGAAGATGTCACATCAAGTACTGCGATACCAGATGGGAAAGATCAGCTACAACTGCACTAAACAAAAACTGACTTCAATCAAGAAGCATCTTTCCTCAGATGACTTTTAAATGTCAGTTCATGATCAAAACCAAAAGCCCATGCTATTATTACTTCTGGACGGAAATAGTTTTTCCAGATCCTTCAGGAGTCCAAGTAGGGAATCCTATGGGAACTTTTTGTCTAAAACAGAAACAGTCTCAGATCATGAAGGGACAACCATCGTGACCGAATACACAATCTTGCCTTTGTCCCATGACAGATTTCACACACACACAGCCATCTGAGTGAATAAACTTGTAGTGTGTGTTTCTAAACAAAATACATTATCCTTCAACTGTTTAAAAGTGCATTTCAATTTTCTGCATACTAAAACTCTTCTAAGAAAAATATTTAAAAATATTCGGCTTACTATCTGAAAGCAGGCAAATTTCCTTCTGGACCACTTAACAAGAAAATACGCTGCTCTGCTCTTAGATGGAACAATAGTTCACACTTGCTACTAAGTTTGAATTCTGAATTCTGTACGAAGTACTGTATATACAGACTGCTAAGTAAGTCACGCTACTGTGGGGCCCTCCATAATTGTAAGCTACTTCTAAATTTATCAACAATGCTACACTTAGGCTCTGATTCAGGGCAATTTATATGTACATTTTGCTCAGCTTTGCACATCATCCACTGTGCCATCATGCACATGCTGGTAGCATCAAGGCCTTCAATAGTATCAATGTAAATTCAGGAATTCAGACACAACTTATTTCCAAAAAATGATGAAAGTTCTAGATACTGTAGAACACCACCACCAACATGATTAGATTTCAGAAGCATTAAACATTCAAGCCCACTGTAACCAGTCTGCTACCCACTGCAAAAATTTCGGTCAGTCCCCAGACAGCCCTCACCAACAAGCAGCCACCAAGTGAGGACATCCCAGCGCACCTGCCCACGCTCCTGGTGAGACAGTACCAGTCAAAAGTTCTCCACCAGCCTCATTCTCTGGCTGTAACAGCAGCCTCATTTGTAAATTGCAGTAGGTAACTAACTAACAACCAAGGGAAGCCCAGAGCCCCAGGGTGGCTGAGGCTGGCAGGGGCCTCTGGAGGTCACCTGCTCCAACGCCTGCTCCAGGAGGCCACCCAGGGCAGGGTGCCCAGCCCCTGGCACCTGCACAGTAAAGGAGCGTTTCCCAAGATAATTTTAACATTCCCATCATCAAGTTCTGCAGATACTTAAAAGCAGCGATCACCGTGCTACAAAATGAACGTAAGTGCAGCAACTATATTTCTGGAAATTATTTGGTATTTCTACTTTTACTAAGCCCTGTGCTAGCAAGGTAACTACAGTTCCATTTATGAGATCTGGTCTTAAAATGTATCTGTCCTTTTGCATATTGGTAAAATATTTGGTGCTCACCTCACCAATAATTCTTATCCCCAAGTCACAAACATCAATTAACTGAAATATTTTACTCTGTAAGACAGCCGTCACCAACAGGAATATGAAACAAGGATTTATACTTGCATTTTTAAGGCACCATGGCAATCCCTTAAGCCAATGAAGAATTTGTCTAAGAAGTTTAACTTTTCTGGTACCCACACGCTCCCCTCTGACCAGCAGGCAAGACAAAAGCCTTGTCTAACTATACAGTAATTCCACGACATGCGAGACTCCATTTGCAGCCTCTTCTCATGCAGAGATCATACTTAAAATTTTAAAGGCCTTTTAAAAACTAATAATGCTGTATAAATTCTATTTATTTTCATCCTTTTCTTTCTTTTCTTTTCTTTTTTTTTTTTTAATGTATTGGATTAATAACACTGATGTATTGGGGAGGAGTGAGTGTACTTAAATTATATTTTCCTATTGGCCTCTTGGTCAAAATGAGATTCCAGAACCATCAGACTTGAGCAACAGTCACAGAAACATAAGGAAACAGGGAGTGCTGAAGCCTCAGCACCAACCAAAGAGTTGGAAAAAACTGTGCCCAAACCAGGATGTCCTAATGGCAAAATGCTAACGAGAGGCATGCTATTAGCTTCAGCATCACCACTTAAATGGCTTTGTGAAGACAAAGACAGTTTGGTTCGCGCCTGAAAGAATGATGTTCTAGCCTAAGGTCAATGATTTAAATTAGAGAAAATATGGCAATCATTTTGGGATATAAACAGTGTGTTTAAGTAAATCTCAGTTAAAGCATAAAACTACAAACATTGTTAGCACATCAGAGGTCAACTTTCATCAAATCACCATCATATACTTCGGAAGATGGCAGCGTGCTTTTATTTTTGGATAAGCATAAACACCAATTTGTAGCAACTGGGATACGTAACAAATTGTAGTACGAAAATCAGTTGTTATACTACTGCATGAGAAAAACTTGGACAAAACCTGTTTTTTAAACAATAAAACACGAATGATAGAATTATAAAAGAGAAAGAATGACAGAGTCGAAGACAGAAGTAAAAGAAAAGCGTCAAGAAGCTTGAGCTCCTGCAAACACATACAAGCAAAATAAGTGGGTTGAACACGGTAAGGAGAACTAAAGCCGGGGAGCACAGAGATCCGTAACACGAGCTACTGCCCTGCGTAACCTGGGGTCCCGAGAATAAAAATGTGTTGGAAACGCACTTCAACAGAAGTTAAACGGCGTTTGTTGAGAGCATCATGATCAGGGTGGTAGGAAGAGTGGTGTAGGCATATAGACAGTACTTTATCAAAACTCTTATTAAAAGCAGCATAAGTTTATGAAAAAACAGGATTAATTTTTTAAACAGCTGTATTTTTACTACTTTTTAGCTGTTTCTAGACCCAGTTCTTACTTAAAAAAGCATATATCATATAAATGTGTTCTTGCATGATACATACATGTATAATTTCCACACTGAAAACTGCTTAAAATGCTTTGCAAAGGCTAGAATTATGATATCTGCAACTATTTTAACAATGGCACACTGAAAGTTTAAAGCATAAAGATCTCAAAAGTCACGACAACGTGTCTCATTTGGTGCAATTAAGGGAACCGAAACCAAGAAAAGACAATGCACCCTTTCCCCTTCAACTAAATTACATGGTGTAAAAACACTGTTTGCAAAATGGATCGATGAAACCTCACCACTCACAATTACGTCTCAGAATAAACGCAGCTCCCGTCTAAGTAAACATTGCACTTGCACAGAGCAGTCCTGCTGGTGAGCTGCAAATTACATAAAACCACAAGTGTGTTCAGAACCAAAGAACAACTTTACAAAAAAGAAGTGCCCAAGGAAATGTAGTTTTGCCTAAGGAACTGTCACGTTGCCTCTTGCACAGTAATCAGCTTGCTTCATGTAAAGCTAAAACCACAAGTGGTACTGCTAACACGCACGCTTCCTTTTTAGTAGAGGAAAGGAGAGGGAAGGAGAATCTGGGGGGCAGATGAGAGGAACAGCATTATGAATGCCACTCTTGACAGGGAAAATCTTTGCAGAACAAGTTTACCAAGATTTCCTTACAAGCTCAGGATATGCCTGGTTCCTGCAGCAGCACATATATCACAGAATCACAGAAACATTCAGGTTGGAAAAGGCCTTCAAGATCGCCTCGTCACCCGATTAAAGCAATGCAGTACTTTCTGCTTGGTAAAACCAGGTAGCGTGGCGTACGCAACAAGAAGCATCTGTCACTTACTCACCTACCCCCTCTTGAGAAAATGGAGACAGTGAGAAGACCTTTCTTTTAACATACCAGGCACCTCAAATATAGCATACATACACTTCCTGATGTAACTGTATTAATTTTAACATACTATTTGCATTTTCATAATTGTATCTAGGCTGTGTGCCTACAGAAGAGCTAAAACTGCACTACCTACGCCCAAGCACACGTCCTACTGTGCATCTCATAAAGCATTTCCTTTCAATACCACTTTGTCATATGCTAACCACATGTTTATTTGCAACTTAATTACAGGAGACTAGGAATAAATTAAATACATACTAACGGTTTATTATTTTAAATGTGAGGAAAACCAGAATTAAATGAAAATGAAACCTCTAAAACAACAGGAAGAGGTACACAATAAACAGTGAACACAGAAGTTGCAGATGTTTTTTCTTTGCTTTTTTTTTCTTGGTGGGGAAGCAATGAATCTTCTATGCATTATTTCCCTTTAAAATTGTTGAGGCAAGGGATTTCCTCTAGTTTATGAAAAATTATACTCCTGACCAATGGTGCGTGCACATTTACAAACCAACATGGCTAAGGTAACAGCACCAAGGTAGTGTTTCTACCTTCAAGCCTTGTTTCCTTGTTTTTTTTTTCCTATAGTAAATGGGCAAACTGGAAATGAGAGCACACTTCTGCAGAACAAAAAGATTTGCAGGCTTGCTTGCTCTGCCTCCAGAGCCTTTGCATTACCCCCGGGTGCCACCACCAGCTTCACTGTCAATGCTGCTCTCTTGGACACACGCACTGGCAATCCTCGAGAACGCGTTGGGCCATGGGCAAGAGAACAGAAAGGAGTCTGGAAACCACGAATGCTCCTGCTGCTACCCGATCAACTTGCAGTGCAATCCAGCCAGATGGGTCCTTTGGAACTGCCTGGATGTTGCATGGCTCACAAAAGCCTGTCCTCCTCCTGGAAACCAGGCTGCCACACCTACCGGTTGGTGCAAGAACGCACACAACAGGCTTGCCACCTGCTCCTCAGGGACAGCACGCTCCCCGTTGGTTACTCCTGTATCAGCTATTACTGACTACCCACCTAAACTGAAGAACCACATCCTCTGAATTAGTTCTGGCTTTGCCTTTTTCAGTTAAAATAATCCCAATTTTTCTGGATTAAAAATTTTAGGGCTTATTTGTCTTTTTATTTCACTTTAAAATACGCTATCTTAATGTTAAGCTGGCTGTAGAGCCATTTTCTGTGTAGTCATCAGCACAGCTGAGTTCAGGACACAGCAATTGCTGTGTCCATTGCAGCAGAGCATTAACTGTGCACCTGGACATTGTTTTTCAGTGGCATTCTACTGTCAGCCAGTGGTGCTCAGCAGTTCTGTTCTTCCTCCACAAGTTTACTGACATACTAGCTTTTAGTATACTGCATTTTGAAACCCCTACCCTACCTCCGTGGTTAAGTATAATTCAACATGCCTCGATGATAAATTCAATATAAGGCACTGGATGAAAATCAACAGATTTGTCCAATTTAGTAAGAGGTACTAACAAGTCAAAGACAGTATGGAGACCAAAAAGATTATGAGAAAGGAAAAATGATGCTGTATTACAAAACAGTGTGAAGAACAACAATCTGGGAAGAAATCATCGCGAGTCAATTTTTCAGTAATCTGAAAGAAGGAGACAGGAAGAAAGGCATTTTTAGGAGAGAAATTAAGCTAACTTTGTGTTTTCTTCCCAACAGAAGCAAGTTACTTTATAGATCTTTAAATATTTTTATTTATGGAAGATGCTGAAAGATTCTCTCCAAGCCTTTTTGATGGCTTAATAAAAGGGTCAAGGATTGCATAAAGCAGCTTAGATTTGACATACCACAGAAATGTTGATTACCAAGTGTGACCCAACTTGCTTTTGTGCAGTTTACGTTATCGGGCTTGTCCAGACAGCACATTTTAAACATAATATAAATAAAAGCATCTGAATTTAGTTAATGTCTTGGCTCTAAAGCTGTGTGAAACATTTTCTAAGTACCCTAATGCATTTTAAAAAACAATCATAGGACGCAACCAAAAACATCTAGTTCATCTAAATAAGCTCAGCATTAGGCATTTACTTTCTTCAAAGTATGGCTAAAGAAAATTTTCAGACAAGGTATTCAGCTTATGTTCATTCTTTACCGTTGCAGTTATTTCATCTTGACTGTGGGTCAGGTAGAGGATGAAAGTGCATAGTTACGGACAAGAGCCAGCTTTCAACTACTCTTAATCAATAAAACTCCATTCCTTTCTCCTATTAAAAGAACAGTTGCACTTTGGTACAGTAACGGAGTTCTTTGAGATATGTTAGCCCTATAAAGATAATGTACGTGCCTCTGAGATGAGAGAATTTTTTCCTTGACTTCATTAGACAGCAACTCAGTTCATGTAACTAGCTGGTAATTATCATAAATAGAATGTACTCAAAATACGTACGACCAATTGCTGTGTGGCACCAATAATTTCATCCCTCCCCAGGTTGTTTTTGTACTACAGCCTATGAAGAGAGAAACTAAAAGCAAGAAGGATGGCACACAGAAGAGAACAGAATAAAATAATCTAATAAACTTCAGTTAGTATTAGTTCTTAATACTGACTGCCAATGAATAGACCAAGTATAGGAAAAGTATTTGGTGTCTTGTTCAAACAGAGCTTAGAGAAGGGCCTTTCAGAAAGAGTCTGAAGAGTTATGTACTTCTTTGTGGGCAAACATTTGTCTTAGCTAGTAAAGATGTTTATGCCCATAGATCCACTTGGAATATCTAAAATACCACTTTTCATTTCTTACAGAGGGATATAAACTGTTTAAGAGGTCAATCTCTTGTCCCTTAGAGCAAACCTTCCAACAGCAGAGAGGACTTGGGTCAATTAGGAGCCATCAAATCTGCTTGTACCATCACCTCCACGTCTGCAGATAGCTTAAGCAGTAGCTGTACCATAATCTTTACCAGACACCAGTGATAAAGGTGCAACCTGTGCTTCCACAAAAACAAAGAATTCTTGCATGATTTGCACTTGAATAAAAATATGCTTATTTTTAAGTTCCACATAGTTTGATATCAGTGTCCACAGTATAATTCCCCACTAATTCCAATACTTTCCCTATATTCCAATAATATCCCTATATTCCAATAAATTCCCTACTGATTACAATAAACCTCATTTATCTAGCTACCATAAGGACCAGATCAGTGCTTAAACACATGCAGATATGTAGGTAAAATCTAATCTCATGTAAGTCAGCGTTTATTTTCATTCAGTACAATTCAATACCATTGTGTTATATTATTATTATTCCTGAACATCACAAAAAGGTTTAACATCTGTGTTAGGTGAAAAGTGAAGCTTTCTATAAAAACATATGCTAAAATCTGTGCCACAAAGCATTCTCGCCTAATGGTTCTATAAAGCACCATATTATGGCAGTCTCAACAAAATTTTGCCACCTGGTAGCTTTTATTTGACAGGTTATTAGCAACTCTCAGTTGCCTCAACTGTTCTGCATATGTGAAATTAAATATTAATAGGAAACGCTAATGTGCCTGTTGTTACCAACAACGACAGCAGCCAGTTCAGTTGAAAAGACCTCAAAAACTTTATACACGCTGAATTCCTTCCTCATAATGTCCAAACACAGTTCTTTAAATCTAGCTGTCCAAAGCATGACATTTCAGTTTATCAAACACATTCTTAGAATAAACAGTGAGATGGGAAATATTCTCAAGAAGACACAAGCACATACAAGAAGAAATTTATGGTACTCAGAAAACATTTCATGTTTTTATAATTACTGTATGCGTAAGGGTGTAACGCAGCCAATCCACTGATAAATAACAGACCAGTAAAAAAATGGTCAACTATCCTCAAACTTTGATCTCCTAAACACTTCAAAGAGAAAGCAGCAAAAACCAGAAAAACGGCATAAGAAGGAACTATGATTACACTGAAACGCTGTAATGCTATTTACCCTGCAACTTCATAGTACACTTAGACTAAATCTCTAAGAGCAAGAATGATTTGGACTCTGCTATTTGTCTTTTGTCAAGTACAAAAGAATTTTTAGGGCAGTGATGCTAATTCCTCAGTACACCCACTACGAGAAATCACATGCAGTTGCCAGGCAAACATGCATTCTTATGCTCCACCTTATTTGGTTTTCAAATGCCAAAGCTGCAGTCACCAAGAATGCACTTTGATGTGTGCGTATAAATATTTGTTTCATTGCTAGGTACTGCTACAATCCACAGAAGTGATAGTAACACTGACACTAGTTGCCAGTGTAATTCATTCACTTTCAGTGCAACCCTGAGGCATTTTTATTTGAATACAAATGGCTGGCATTGCAGAAACATCTCAAACAACTGCTGGTAGCAATAAATTTTGTTCTTGTAGAAGTCCAGTGAAAAGAAAATTGGCTAGTGTTACAGCTTAACTTTCACTTTGCTCTTCAGTTCGTTAAACAGTTTAACTTTTCTGGGTTTAAGTCCCTGTGGAGGTGAAGTAACACAAACAACCGTGCATATAAACCTAGCGTATGTTTAAAGCTTCCCTTTATCTCACATGTATAATTCAGTTCTCACGACTGCTACCAGGATTTCTCCTAACCCAACAAGACTGAGCTGCAGAACAATGCGTGTTTTCAGCGTGGGTGCTGCAGCACCAGTCTCGGCCAGAGTGTGATTTTACATAAATGTACCTGAGGAAGCGCGAGCAGCCCTCACGGCCTCTATTCCCCATCTGCACTCATCCCAAATTCCTCCGCGAACTCTCCCCGCCGCTACCGACTGTCTTCCAGACAGAGCAGTGGCGAAGTGCCACCGCCTGGCCCGTGGCCCTGGAAGGCTTCAGGCAGAACAATCCCGAGCCTGGATTTCGGAATGACCTCAGGACTGCTGGCGTCCCGCGCGCCTCGCAGAAGGGCCGAGCTGTTAATGCACAGCGCATAGCAAGGCATCGCTTTAATTCAGTGAGTGCATGTTTGGCAATTCAATATTCATTTGGGTTACTAATGAAGTTGGTTTAGGAAGGTACAACTGACCTCAGGGTTATTTATTTCTCTGTTTTCTATAACAGATATGAGCAGGTGACTGAAAGGGGCACACGCAGAAGAACTGCTAATTGCATAAGCACATGAAAATAAATATGAATGATTATTAATTCTATTAATAAATACCATAGACTAATGGTACTCAAAATTTGAAGTTTCCACACAAAGTGAGAGCAATATTTAAAAAAATATATATTTTATCATACCATTTCAATATAAGCAACAGTGCAGACATTTCCATTATTCTAATTTAAGTAACAATTAATGAATCTATGATTATTCCAGGAATATTAACAGAACAAACAATATAAAGTCATATGAGAAGCACCAGAAATTCAATGTTTCATATTATTGCATGTAGGTGGAGTTGAAGAAAAAGAGGGAGAGATGCACCAGTAACAAAGGGAAAATAAAAGGAGAAGGGATAAAAAAGGAAAACAGGGGAAAAGGGACAAGTATAAGTGAGCAAAGAACAATATTTAAAAGTCAGGAGGCAATCAACAGATGAGTAAGAAAAGTTCAAGATAAAGGAAATTAAAGCAATGACCAAGAGGAAGATTTTGCATTCCCAGAATTTAAACATACAGTTACCCCCCAGCTTGTATAAAAAGACCAGGATATAACAGACAGGCTACATTTCTAAAACCAAGCAGAGTCTCATACTAGGAACTGTAAGGTATACACAGATAATCTGATCGTTAAGTAGGAAATATTTGAGAAGAAGGGTAGCACTATAATGTTATTTAAAAAAGTAGTTCTGGATGACTTCATTATTCATTTTTTCCCCTGCAGAAAGACCTCTGGATGACTCTCCCACAACACTCTGAGAACGAACATTTGAGGCCTCCAGCACACTCTTCATCTTTCTTTGGCTTTTTCTTTTTTTTTTTTTTTCTTCCCCTCTCTGTTTTGGAATCAGCTATTGCATTTACTTGCAGCTGCCCCCGCCAGAGCAAAAGCTGTGCATTCTAGCATACGTATGTATTTATTCCTCTTAGAAATAATTCAAATGATTAGCTGTACAGCTCTTATAACTCCAGAATTGTATTTCTCATTTCTAACATATCCCGTTGCCGTATGAATTTTGAATCACTGTATCTCTAAAAATTCTAACCTTATTAACTCCTAGGATCTTTCCTGCTAATGTCTATGAGAAAAAGACGTTGTGGCATTCAATGAACAAACTATTCACTATGAATGTACCTGGTAAAATCTTGCATCTCTCAAACATAACCAGCAAGTACCTCTGACAAAATCAGTTTATTCTACCTTGTACAACATACACTGTGTAATACAAGTAGAGGAACATAGAAAACTAGCAAATAAAGAATTAGATATTAACGCTTTCTCCAAAATATAGTAAAAAATCCCAAACAGACAATCCTTCTGTCTTCTAAGCTGCTTTAACACCAGTGTAACATGTAGGGAAAAAGGCCTTTTCCAACGAGTCAGTCACAAAGAATATTCTATCTTTTAATTCATTTTCACTACTGTTAAGTCATGTTAACTTTATTTAAATTCAGCACTGGATACAATTATATATTAATTTTTATGTAGATACACTTTGGGGACGATAGTTGCTATTTCTTCCCGTTTGTCTACCTTGATTACTGAACATTTAAGTTCATGCATGCTTGCAGAACAAAACAAACGCTACCCGTGTTCTAAAACTTTGTAGAGCTGTGCTGTTGGGAACAATATGACGGTGCATTAGCATATAGAACATACTGGGGCATTACAGTAGATGGATGCATTAAATTAGTATTAAAAGCACTAGTTCTTTGATGCAGGCAAACACTCCATTTATGAATTGTGTTTCATCCCATAAGATCAAAGTACTGATGTTAATTATAATCCTTTCACTTTACAGACTGGAAGGTAGAGAGACAGAAAAAAAATATTTTACTTGTTTATTTCAATTGCATGAGAAAAACAGGTTTTGGCTTGGCCGAGAGTTGCTGCTCTAACCACTACACAGAGGTAGCTCTGCTCTGTCTTCCCCTCACTGAAATATGAATAAAAAAACAAAGAAACCTTCTCAAGATTTTAGCTGGTTTAGAATTATTTAAAAATATACAATACTAAGGTTAACAGGACTTTGTAGGACACAGTGGCTTAAGAAATTTTCAGTAAGAACTTTACAGTGTAACTGAAAAAAAGAAAATCCCAATCAAACATCCCGCACCCCCAAACCCCCAAAGGTATGGTTAAAAATATGTATGATTTAAACTATGGCACTGTTCAAAGAGCTGCTAGGCTGATGAGTCTTGGGCTAAAATATGGTTTGCTTTAATCAAAGCTGTTTAATACTTGTTAATTAAAAAATAACTTTAACACTACTGCAAGTTACTGGTTTATTTTATGGCACAGCTTTGAGTTAGCTTTAGTGAACTCAAGAGCAAAGTCAGGACCTTCAACTTTAGAAGAGCAAACTTCCAGCTGTTCAAAGAATTAGTGGACGAGATCCCACGGGACACTGTCCTTAGGGACAGAGGATCTGGTCAGAGCTGGCAACTCTTTCAGGATATTTTTCTTAGAGCACAAGAGCTCTCCACCCCCATAGGCAATAAATCAAGCAGGGAAGGCAGGAAACTGGCATGGCTGAGCAAGGACCTGCTGGTCATACTGAGGCGAAAGAAGGAACCGCACAGGCAGTGGAAGCAGGGC
>VXAA01002645.1:8106-18296 GCA_013399115.1 Anseranas semipalmata | reverse complement strand
TCTGTGATTCTGTGATATGGTACTAAACTGATTTTGGAAACTCAGCTTATGTCAAATGAAGAATGTGTAACCGCTCATGTAGTAAAAAATATATTTATAATAATAAAAAGTTTAGCTAGTACGCAGTAGTGCCTTCATGTATCTTTGTTTTGATCATTAGAGGGTGGCATTAACTAGGCAAGTGATACACTGCATCCTACTTATGCTGCTACACTTCTTTAACAGTCTAAATTTTTGTGGTGTACTACTTATTATACTGTAGACATAGGGGTAATGTAACCTCCTTGTCTTAAAAGGACATAGCACCAATTGCTGGATGCAATATCATAGTAACAAATCCTACTCTTCTACAAGCCATTGTTTCTCTTTCCTTTTTGAGTTAGGTAAATAAAGATTGTGCAATAGGAAGGCATGTGCTGCACATTAACACCTTCAAAGTGATTATGATTTAATTATTTTCATTTTGTCCCTGAAGCAGAATACTCTTACTGAAGAATTTCTTCAGTACTGGTACAACTATGCTGCTAAGCAAACAGCATATTGAAGAAATTATTAAAAACAACAACAACAAAAACTGCTGTGCAACAGCAGCTGGGAGAGAGGAGTGAGAAAACAGAGAGAGAAACAGCCCTGCAGACACCAAGGTCAGTGCAGAAGGAGGGCAGGAGGGACTCCAGGCGCCGCAGCACAAGTTCCCCTGCGGCCCGTGGAGAGGCCCATGGTGGAGCAGGCCATCCCCCTGCAGCCCATGGGTACCACACGGAGCAGATCTCCACGCTGCAGCCCGTGGAGGAGCCCACGGTGGAGCAGGTGGATGGGGCCTGAAGGAGGCTGCGGCCCACGGAGAGCCCCTGCAGGAGCAGGTTCTGGGCCAGAGCTGCAGCCTGTGGAGAAGAGCCCACAGTGGAGCAGGTGATCTGGTGGGCCCATGGCAGACCCATGTTGGAGCAGTCTGTTCCTGAAGGACTGCAACCTGCAGTGCAGGCCCACATGGGAGCAGTGCTGCAGCCTGTGGGAAGCCCAAGCAGGATCATTTCAGGAAGGACGGCCTTNGCAGGTTCTGGGCCAGAGCTGCAGCCTGTGGAGAAGAGCCCACAGTGGAGCAGGTGATCTGGTGGGCCCATGGCAGACCCATGTTGGAGCAGTCTGTTCCTGAAGGACTGCAACCTGCAGTGCAGGCCCATATGGGAGCAGTGCTGCAGCCTGTGGGAAGCCCAAGCAGGATCATTTCAGGAAGGACGGCCTTCTGTGGGAGGGACCCCATGTGGAGCAGGGGCAGAGAGTGACCGTGAAGGAGCAGCGGAGACGCAGCGTTAGGGACTGACTGCAGCCCCCATTCCCTGTTCCCCTGCACTGCTCGGGGGAAGGAGGTAGAAAAGGTGGATGGGGGAAGGAGTTTTTAGTTTGCTTGTAGTTTCTCACTGTTCTAGCCTGTTAGTGATAGGCAAAAAAATCTGTTAATCTCCCTATGCTGAGTCTGTTTTGCCCATTACAGTAATTGGTGAGTGATCTTCCTGTCCTTATCTCAATGCATGAGCCCTTTTTCATTATATTTTCTCCTCCAGTTCCTTTAAGGAGAGAGTGAGAGAGTAGTGTGGTGGAGTTTAGCTAGACAGCAGTGTTAAACCACCACAATTTCATCATAAGCTTTTCAGTATGAGAACAACACCGAGCTTATTGCTTTCCTTTAAAAAGTGTGGAGATGTAATTCAGTCATAAAAGAAATGCTGAACAACTAAAAATGTTTTTGAAAGATTTTGTTTTCAATGAACAGCTATTATTTTTTCTTTCATAATTACATTGCCCTCTTGATATTTGTAGTGTTCTGCAAAAACAGAAAAGGAATATTTTTATTTACTTCAAATTAACATTGAAGTGGAGGCAGCTACTCAGAATTCTGAAAATATCTGCTACACTGGCAGACAAAAGAAAATTTGAGAAAAAAAACATTATAGATAAACAGATGCTAAAGACTTCTTCATGAAACTATTTTATTTTCCTTTCTTATTTTACAACTCATCTGTAAATCTTTATTTTAGAAACAAAATCATATTGATGCTCATGTAAGAATGAACAATCTGAATTTTTTTTCTTAACAGGAGTCATTTGTCCTAAAGTTTTGAAGTATCCACTCACTTTATTTTCTTACAACAGTGTGGTTATAGGCTATGAGTGTTCCACTACAAGAGCAAGGCCAGAAGAATCTGACATCTGGATATCAATTTAAGTGTGATCAGAGAGCTACACAAAAATCATGGCAGATGTCTTTTGGCCACTCTGGTATGCTGTATGATATGGGCCTATCACACACATCAGTTATCTCTTTAGCTGTGCAGACTTTTATTGGATTTGCATTTATTTATTTGACAACAAACTGAAGAATGTTAAGTCCAGATGTCAGTGAAGTCAGTGTTAGTTGCATCATCCTTGTTTCCTCTACCTTTCACAACAAGGAGGAGCAGAATTTAAATAGGCAAGATGGTGTCCTTTAGGTTTGGTAAATCCAGTCTGGCTTTGCTGACTCCCTTTTGCTTGTCCACAAGGAGAGTATGGAAGTGTGAGAGGTCATCTGCATCTGTCTCTTGTGGAAGCTACCCACAACTACACACTGTTGTGGATGAAATTATACACTTCACTTGTAAGAGAGAAGCAGGAATATATTTTTTGATATAATGTACTGATCTAACAAAGCTTAATCATAAATAAAACAGCATCTTAACAAGATTCAAGATGGTAAGGTACACTTGATTATTTTTTGCATAGAAGACAGAGTAAGTTAGACATGTCAGGGAGACCTTCCCATTGAGTCTCGAAGTTCAGAGTGAACCCCCTTTCTTTCTAAACTCCTTGAATCAAAGAGGTAAGGTGCCTAGGTGTGGCTGAATCCACTCCTAGTCCCAGACTTGGTCAATGGTTTAAGTCTAAGGATTATATGTGCAGAATCAATCTAAGATATAATCTTAGTGAAGCTTACAAAGTTTAGCAAGTTATTATTCACTTGCTGAGGATCTGTTGCAGCAAGGAATCTCTCTTGAGGAATAAGGGATCTCTGCAGCAGGCGTGACCTTGAGAAGCATCCCTACTCAAGGGGAGATCCTGTCATGCAGCCCGCTGCCATGTAGAAGAGCTCAAAGGTCCTTGGCATGCTCACTATTTATGGGGTAAGATGATGGACTAATAGTCATATTGTTTTTTGGCACGTGTTCCATTGGCCCTCAGCTGCAAGACTTCAGTCTGTCAGTTTCTCCAGCACCCAGTATGAGCTGATATTGTGATTGCTGTCTGCATGAGCAAGGCCTTCGATGCAGCGAGTCCACTGGTCACTATCTGCCTGGGCAAGGCCTTGGGTGCAACGGCTAGTGTCTGAGCAAGGCAACAGCCAGTCTAAGGGTGGGGCGGGGCAGGGGGGAAACACACATGAACAATAAAGCAAACAAGCACCAAGACCTCTGGGACTTAACAAATGAGAACTGCTAAAAATAGAGTTGTCTACTCCTGTTGCCTTCACCAGTAGTTCTTATGCCCTGAAGAGGAGAAAATCAGTTCCCTTCCTTCTTGTCCTTCTTGAAGTTTGGTGTGACATTTATATTTTTCCAGACATTGCCTTTCTTAGAGTTATGTTTCTGTAATCATCATATTAAAATATATTGTTATATGTTATTCTAATTTGTAAAAAGTTTATAAATATATATATATCTCTATATATATCTTAATATGAACAAGCATCTTTAAAAAAAAAAAAATTTGGCCTGGGTATGGTAACAGTACAATGGGTAATATGCAGAATTTTTTATCCACTAGTAGTTTTNATTGCATTGATTTTTCAAGGATATATTATCTTATATATATAATATATATATATTATATATTTAATATATTATATTATTCTATAGTTTAGAATACTAAGGCAGAATTAAACAAAGGTGAAGGTATAAGTAATTCTGCCTATGATTCTTGCAGGTATAAGTGATTCTACATATTATTCTTTGAAAAAGGAAATATGAAGAAGCTCAACAAAATGAGCATGTAAATGAAATTAAATAGGTGTATCTGCCAGTTCACATGGGTTACTACATGAATCAGGTATTGTTATGGAAATTGGTTCAAAAATTCTTTGATTCTGAGAATTTCCATTTCATCTTTTTCAAGATGGAACTTTCCTGTGGTGATGTTTAATTTTGACTCAATTTTTAAATATATATATAATGTCTGTCTTTGGTGTTATTATTCTTTCAGGTGAAAAAAATATATATGTAATGGAAAACTCTTCCAGTGTAAGACATTCTAAAGAAAATGAAAATGCAAACCGCAACAATGCACATGTAAGCAAAACCCAACGATTTTTCATTGGAATTTAGATTTTGTATTGAAGTGATTCAGAATAGTGGTCTAACTCCAGCAAACAGCTAAATAACACACAGCTGCTCACTCGCTGTCCCCAGGTTGGATGGGTGAGAGAATCGGAAAGGTAAAAGTGTGAGAACTCTTGGGTTGAGATAAAGATGGGTTACTAGGTAAAGCAAAAGCCGTGCATGCAAGCAAAGCAAAACAAGGAATTAATTAGCTACTTCCCATCAGCAGGCAGGTGTTCAACCACTTCCAGGAAAGCAGGGATCATCACACATAACGGTTTGTTGGGAAGACAAACTCCATCACCCCAAATGTTACCCTCCTCCTCCTTCTTTACCTTAGCTTTTATTGCTAAGCATGGTGTCATATAGTATGGGATAACTCTTTGCTCAGCCTGGGTCACCTGTTCTGGCTGTGTCCCCTCCCAACTTCTTGTGCACCCCCAGCCTCCTCGCTGGCATGGCAGCACGAGAAGTAGAAAAGTCCTTGACTCTGTGCAAGCACTGCTCTACAACAATCAAAAAACATTGGTATGTTATCACCATTATTTTCATCAAAAGTCCTAAACACAGCATTGTGTGAGAATCTATGAAGAAAATTAACACTATCCCAGCCAAAACCGTGATCATTCTACTTGTTAGGTATACTCTTTGACAGAAATTGGATGCACTGGTTAAATAATTCCAAAAATATGCTTCCTTGCAGAATGACTACTGGAGTAAACTGAAGAAATAAAAAAACATAATTCAAATCAGTTCTGAAAAAATGGCTGCTGCTTTAAGCTTGATTTTATACATAAGGCACCTATTTGTAGACATATGTGCATACATGTATGTATATTGATTTTCCCATAAACAAGGTAAATGTCTCCAAAAGGGTCTGCACATTTTTGGAAGTTTTTCAGAGAAAACTATTCATGACAGGGACAAATCTACTTCAAAGATAAAATGAATTAGCTAGGTGTGACAAGATGCCTGAGATAGGCTGGATGCTGGGACAGAGTGCATCTTCAGCAACTTTGTGGATGAAAAGAAAATTGGGAAGAGTGGGTAAAAATTATCAGATGGGTGTGGTTAATTAATCAGATGGATGTGTTGTCTTTCAAAGTTACCTCAATGGACTAGAGAAGTGGCTTGATAGGAACCTCAAGAAGTTGAGCAAGAGGAAATGTCAAGTCCTGCACATGGGAAGTAATAAACCCATGCACCAGCATATGCTGAGGACTGACCAGCTGGAAAGCGGTTTTGCAGAAAAGAACCTGGTGGGCACCAAGTTGACCCTGAACCAGCGATGTACCCTTGCAGCAAGGAAGGTGAACAGCTGCCTTAAAAAAGTGTTGCAAGCAGGTTAAGGGAGTTGGTCGTTCTTATATACTCAGCCCTGATGAAACCACATCTGAAGTACTGCATCCAGTTCTGGGTTCCCCAGTACAATGGAGATACTGGACCAAGTCCAGCGAAAGACTATGAAGATGATAAGAGATTGGAGCACCTGACCTACAAGGACAGGATGAGAGCATTGGGATTGTTCAACATGGAGAAGGGAAGGCTCAGGAGCTATCTTATAATATTGTATAAGTATGAGATGACAGGGAATAATTACAGAAACAGACTCTTCTCTGTGTTGCTCACTGACCAGACAAGAGGCAATTGCCACAAATTAAAGTGCAGAAAATTCTGCTTAAATGTAAGAAAATATATAAATATATTGTGATGATGGTCAAACACCAGAACAACTTGCCCAGGAAGGTTAAGGGATTTCCACCATTAGAAATAGCTTAAATTTGACTAGACGTGTCTCTGAACTACCTGCTGTAGCTGACCTTGATCTGAGGTGCATAATTGGGCAATATCCAAAGAAGCCTTCCTGTCTGAACCGTTCTGTGGTTCTGTGAAACTGTCTGTGAACAACTGAAAGAGAGGAACTATAAGAAGGTTTTGAAATGTCAGTAGAATGACATTATTCAACAATCTTCTAACACTAATAGAAGCCAAAAATATAATTGTTTTCAGTTGGACTTCACTTATATTTTACAAAAAGCATATTCTACAGAGGTTATTTGTGACATGAAGGATCTGGATACTTACTTCTTTCCCATAAAGGAGCTATCTATTTTTGAAAACTGTTCCTTATAAAAACATTCTTAGTTTAAGTAACATTCTGAAACCTTTAGCAGGCTTATGCAGTCTGAAGACTCCATGCTTTAGCCTTTTATATGCTTAGCGTTCCACCCTTGAGCCTTCAAACTCTCCAAAACAGACTGGCCATTACTAAACTACCTTTTAGGAATGGTCTGTTGTCCATGATATTCTTTTAACCGTGCTATGGGCAATAATCAAACACTGCAGGAGATCTTGTTCTATTATTCATACTTATCACCTGGCCAGTTAAGTTTACCAATGCAGATGTAGCCACAGTATCCAACACCCTCTTGAATCTTCCTTAGCAGAAACACCCATTTTAAGTTTTGATTTATTCCCAGTGTCTTTGCAGGGGAAGATAACAGCTTCTGGACTTTGTAATTCTGGAAGAATACTTATATATTCCAAATTGCCTCTAATCTAAATGTGAAATGGGGTGATGCTGGGTCATATGACTATTTTCAAGTGCCACTGTATTTCCTAAAGCTCCTGTAATGCATCTGGTAAGATGCAGGGACAGACAGAAAAGGAGACAATAAACAATATTGAGCTTTATAACAACAGCAGAGTATTCAGAAATTCTCTGTGAATATACTATGTTTCTTATATAGACTTTTTTTTCCCCCCTCTATTTTGATTAAACATTTCTTTAACAGGAATAGGAGGATGTGTGTTTCAGCAGTTCTTTTTTGATTGTCCCATCTCTTTCTGTCAGCAGAGATTTATTCTTTTCCAGGTCTTAATTTCAGATATTAGAGTATATGCTTTTTCAGCAGGATGTCTTTTGTTTCAGCTACTTGTTTTATTTCATTTTTAATTTTAAATAAATTTAATTTGATTATAGTGTTCTATAATTATTTTTTAATTCATGCATGTCACCGTAGAGGTAAAATTTATTGTTAAAGTTCACATGTCTTAAAAGATATATAATTTTCTGGGCTTATATATTTGCAATTGATTTCTTCTTTGTTTTCTTTGTCTCTTACTCTATCTCACTTATTTTTCTTTCCATTTTTTTCTCTTCTTTTTTCCATTCTCAGACATTAGTCTGTTATTAAATTTCCTTTCTATTTGACTTTTTTTTTTTTGTAATTACAGAAATATTATCATTCATTGTTCCAAGTCTTTCCGATTTCCTCATATTCTTTTTGTTCTTTCCGTGTTTTTCCCTATGAAAAAATGATTTTTAAAATTGTTATCTTAACATTCATATATTTTAATATAACAAAGATAATCAACTTATGGGATGGAAAAAAAGAAATTAAACACTTGAGTTGAAATAAATTATTGCTAACTGGTCAGTCAGAAGAGCAATATAGGAAAATCATACTAAAAAATCTATCACTTCAGCCATAACAACATATAAAACAGAAAAGAAATGTAATATACCATTCAATTGTTTGCAATTGTTTGAATATAAATTAGCAAGCATGGTAATCATATTTACTCCAAAAAGTTACAATTAATTCTTCAACTAGGAAAGAGTGAACACACACACACACAAAGAAATAAACAAACAAAATGTCTAGGCACAGTGCACAATTCATTGGTGATTTGATTTTTTTTTATTCATTAGGATTTATTAATAAATCTGATCAATAAGTTCTCAGAAATGAATATCTCAAAGAAATTTTACCAAGATTAGTCTTAGATTTCACCAGAGAAATCTGTATTTTTTTCCTTTGATTTTCTTGATTGTCTTTCAAAGATAAAGATAGCTATCTCTTAACAGCTAATTTTCCCATTGCTGAAATCACAGGATCACAGAATCACAGAATCATTTAGGTTGGAAGAGACCTTCAAGATATCAAAGTGATTTACTATTTATTTATTGGAACCTTAAGCTTTGAAGATTTTAATCCATAGCTTTTTATCTGCATATTTATTTATTAAGTTATTATTAAAAAAAAAAAAAAAAAAGGCCTTGGAAAGCAACAGTCAACAGTCCAAGCGTACAGAAATCAACAGTATGAAAGAGTACTACAATTTAATAACAAGATAATGTCTGAATATCTAAGATGGTGAGATGCTTCCTATCATTTTCTCCCAAACTCTTTTTTCTTCTCCAGATAGTTAATCCCCACATTCTGTACCCAATCAGAAATATCAAAATACCCTTCCTGTGCCATTTTATGGAAAGATTCTGTTTTATTCTCACATTTGAAATGTCAGTCTGCATGAGTCCAAGGATTACTTTGCAATATATTTATTGCTGATATTTGTGAAAATCTTAATGCCATTTAGGACTACAGATTAGAATTTTAAAAGAGATAGTCATTGGCCTAGTATCACTGCCATCATCTTAACATCAACTGAAAATCAACACAGACAGCCCAGCACTGAGATTAAACATTCATTAAC
Source organism: Anseranas semipalmata (assembly GCA_013399115.1). Lineage (NCBI taxonomy): Eukaryota > Metazoa > Chordata > Aves > Anseriformes > Anseranatidae > Anseranas > Anseranas semipalmata. Next base: position 9,444 of record VXAA01002645.1, on the reverse strand, counting down.
ACATTTCATCTGAGCCATAGTTTAAGCCTGAAGTCTTCCCACCAACCAGCTCCTGTAACTCCAGCTAGATATTTAATGAGTAAAATATGCTTGTAAATAATATTACCAATAGTTGCTCTTTTCTTTTTCTAGTGGTAGGCAACTCTTGGTGCCAATCTCTTGGCACCTCTATTCATTGACTGAACAATACAAGGATAAGATTTTTATTATTAAGATGTGGATAACCCACTGTCATACTTTAATTCTGTCTATTAAAAATATACAGCTTATTTTACTGTTAGACACTGCCAAAATCAGCCTCACCACATTTATCACATTAAATCACATATGCAATAAAATATATTAGGAACCTTAGATGTTGGATACAGTTTATGAAGTCTGATAGTTAAACTGAGTCAGAAAAAAAATGGACAAGCTGGGAGTTAGCTTTTGGTGGTGTTCAAATTATTTCTGCACTATTAGGCATATTTGTAATTTCAATTGCTCTTTGTTATTAGAAAAACAAAACAAAACAAAACTATAGTTTATGTCCAAATGGTTTTCCATTTCACTGAGACCCAACATCATTTTACCTTTTGTTATCCATGGTGTACTGGCATCTCAAGCATGAAATTATGAAGCTAAATGTACAGAAAACTTTCTATATGCTAAATATATTCCCCCCTAGAATGAATTGCCCTTTCTGTATTTCTTTTTGTTTTGTTACCAAGTATGAAATTCTTACACTTTTTATACAATAGAATAACTAAGTCATTGACTGTACACCCTGACTTCTCCAATGTACTGAGACTTCTTTCAGAATTGAATCAATTGACACTCTAAATTAATCAATTTGATTACCTCAAAAAGTAACTGTTTCCCGCAGTTGTCACTTCAGAAAGTGAAAAGATGTACTTAGCTACTGAGTGCTTGTTACAGAAATCCTTTATACATTCCCTGAAAAGATATTCTTGTGCAACTATTCTTAGTAGCAACTAAACTTAACTAAATAAAAATGTTATCTTTTATATGGCGACTTATCTACAGTGTTACAACTGTCCAATAACTTTCAGAAGATCTAGAGCCTATGCAACTACATTTCAGTCTATATTTTTTCTAATTCTTGAGTTAGCTTAGTTCAAGTTATCCTTTATAATCATAAATGCATAAAAACACATAAGAAGTCTAAGTAAATTAATGGTTTTGTTGTTGTTGTTTTTCTCTCATTGAACACTTTTTTAAAGCCCTCTGTGTTTGACTATTTGATAACTTTATACCTTTATTTAAGATTTGGAGGTTAATTTTTTTTTTTTTTTTTTTTTTTTTTTTTTTGTTTAAAATTTAAAAATTACGTGTTTT
>VXAA01002638.1:5316-66894 GCA_013399115.1 Anseranas semipalmata | reverse complement strand
CAGAAGGAAGACCCGCATGGAGGAAGAAGGAGGAACCATNGGGTGCTGCATCCCTCCATCCTGACCTCAGAGCACAATGGCAACACATCTGCACCCAGATGAGAAGGTTGGGTGTCAAAGTCACACCAGGGTCAGCCCTGGGACAACACTGCAGGCAGGAGCCCTGTCCGTGCTTTCTGTGGCTCTCATCTGTGTTGCAGGCAGAAATTGGAAGGCATTGACAAACAGTAATAAGCCCAAGGTGAGCCTCAAAGGTAGATGGGGGCTGGAGCACATCATCTACCAGGACAAACTGAGTGCTTCATCAGTTCAGCCTAGAGGGGGAACAGTTAAGGAGGAATTTTCATTTTGTTGTGGGATTTGTTGTGGTATCTCTTGCATTAGACTGGGCACCATAAAGGCCTGCAGGGCAAGAGGGCACCACATTACTTTTACCCTGCAGAAGACCCATGAGGATGGATGAGAGCCAGCAGAAGGAAGACCCGCATGGAGGAAGAAGGAGGAACCATGAGCATCTTAAAAGTGTCGAGCCAGGCAGGAGTCGAACCTGCAGTCTCCTGATCCGTAGTCAGGCGCGTTGTCCATTGCGCCACTGGCCCTGGCCCTTCACTGACCTCGTGCCCCTGGTGGGCTTCCCATGGCCTTCATCCTGTAAACTATCCTCGGTGCTCATCACCAAGACATTCAACAACATCCACAGCAATGTCAAGCAGTGAGGAACATCAACGGGACTTCCAGCCACTACCCGCAACCTCATGCAGCCACTTTGCCAGCCACCTTGAGATTCAGCTTTGGCGCTCTGTCACTGCGCCTTGGTACAGTGCTAGGTCTGGGAGATCCTGTGAGAGGTCAAATCAAAGCCAAGACAAACGAGGTTGCTTTGTCCCCTCTTGACTGCTGAGGAAGTCATCTCTCAAAGAAACCTATTGCGTTGGCCAGGATTGGTCTGCCCTTGGTAAATCCCTGGTGACTCTTTCCTGTTATCTTTACACCCTTGCTGCATTTGGAGATGGCTTTCAGGAGTATTTGTTGCACAATCTTCATCTGGGCTCTGAGGTGAGGCGGACCAGACTAGAGCTCCCCACATCCTCCCTCTTAATCCTCTGGAAGATGAGACATTGGCTTTTTCTTTCCCAGCGGCCAGAAACCTCTCCCTGCTGCCATGATCTTTCATGAAGAAATTGTCCTTGACCGCCTTCAGAAATGCCCTGGAATGCCTGTACCGCCCCATTTTACTCTGCCAGGCAAGTATTGCCAGGGGCAAGTCCAGGTTCCCCTGGAGCTCCTGAGCAGGCAGTTGGGAAGCTCCTTCCAGTGCTATGCGGGAGCCTTCACTTCCTTCTCCTTCTTGATGAGGCCACCTGCAGCAGCACCGCCAGCACAGTGTGACCCTCCATTGGCCTCCGCTCTGATGATGATGATGCATAAGCTGCCGACTGTCAGAGTGCCTGCCAGAAAGGAAATGCCTGGGCACCATGTCTTTCCACACCCCATGGTTTCTGAGGTGCCGTGCTCTGGGTGGCCAATGCTTTGCAGAGACGTACCCCAAACGCAAGCAGGTTTCCCAGAAAAGCAGAGGCAATAGAGAGGGTGCAGAGTGCTGCCCCACATCTGACCCCGATGTGATTCGAACACACAACCTTCTGATCTGGAGTCAGACGCGCTGCCCTTGCGCCACGAGGTCAGGGTGTTGGGCTGTGCCTCCCTCATACACACCGTGGTCTGGGTGCTGTCAATGTCCTCTGCACTGGACCACCCCAAGGGGTATGCAGGCATCCCTGAATTAGCGCTGCGTTCCGGCAGCCCAGGGCAGGATGGTGCTGAGATGCAGTGGGAACTACATGGGCTCATGATGTGTGGGAGCAGCTGATCCCAAAGCACACTGCAGTCTCCCATGGGGAACAAGGTGGTCCCAGCTGGGCAATGCAAAAGGCACGAGGATCCCTCCTGCCAGAGGTCTGTGGCTGTGCATCTGCCAGGTGAGTGGGGCTCCTCTCCGCAGGCAGGTGAGGGGCAGCCGTCCCACCAGCTCTGCAGAAGACACCGTGTTTCTCCTGGGAGAGGCCCTGCATATTCTCATCTCCCTCAACACTTAAAGCTCCTTCCAGGCTTAACAGGGCAGCTGGCAATGGTGCTCCCACTCCTTCATCAGATGGATAAAAAATCCCCTTCACTAAAAAAGCAGCCTTTGGCCATAAAACAAGAGGCATGGGATGACATTTGAGGAGGATGTCCTTCATCACTGACCTCGTGGCGCAATGGTAGCGCGTCTGACTCCAGATCAGAAGGCTGTGTGTTCAAATCACACCGGGGTCAACCAGTCCCACCTTGGTGGGGTAGTGCTGTGGATGGGTGTCCCAAGGACAGTCTGTTTTGTCCTCCTGCTCCATATTCCACAGCTGTGATGAAAAAAAAAATGGAGCCCTGGCAGAGGTCTTTCCTTGCTGGCCTGGTGTTAGGCAGTATCTGGATAGCTTCAGCCTTCCCTCATCCAGTATCTAAAAGGGAGACAGGAGCAGGGGGCATCCCAACCATGGTGCAATGTCTGGGCACTGCTTCTCCTGGCCCTGATACCCCCTCCACAAGGACAAGTGCATCTGCCTCCAGATGAAGGCTTTTACAAAAAGCCCAGCCTACACATCCTTAGCAGGGCATGTTGTCCATTGCAGAGCTGGCACTTACAGCCTTGGCACCCTATGAGAAACTGTCTTGTTGCAATTTGTATTTTTTGCCTCCATCTTATCAGTGTGCACTTTGAGAAAAGTCTGGGTCCATCTCCTCTGTACCCTCCTGTTAGGTGGTTAAAGGTTGCATTAAGATCCCTTTACCTACTCTTCTTCAGGTTGAACAAACCCAACTCTCTCTGCTTTTCCCTGTAAGTCAAATGTCCAAGTTCCCCACCACCTTGGTGGCTGTCACTGGGCTTACTCCATTGTGCCAGCGTCTTTCTGTTGATTCCATTGAAATATTTGACTGTGAGGAACTGAAACCCAGCTATCAGGACTAGTCATCAAGATGTTTAAACCTCTACTTACTCTCTTCCTGGTCTCCCATGTATTTCTTGATGAGATGGACAGAGGGGATGGAGGGCTGGAAAAAAAGACTTGAAGCTGTAGGTAGGCGTGACCATAGTTATAATTAATCAAAAGCAGTTGAACTCTTTTAACAGCTATTTAAAGATGAACTTGTAAAGATATAAACAGGGAGCATAATGAAAAGAGACAAAAGAGCACTGAGACAGACAACAAAGGGTAGAGAGAAACTGAAAACAGTAATTTTTCCAGCTGTACCCACACCTTCCACAGCAGGCCCAGGCTGCTACGCCTGTGCCAGGATCAGGCATTTAGCAGAAAGCAAATTCTGACAGTTCTGTGTCCTGCACACAGGGTAGAACATTGACCCAAAAGTCCCTGAGAACAATACCAGTGTAGGACTCACCTAACAAAGTAGTCTTGACCTCACACCCTTAATGAACTTAGGAATGTTCCTGGTGTTTTGGACATCAGCTGAACAGAACATGGTGCTGGACTAATGTTTCAAAAGCTCATGTAGCCACCAAAATGCCCTTTAGTCAGGGAGGAAGATCAGCCAAGGCAATCTGGTAGATGAGGTGTCTCAAAAAGGTGTTATGAGTTAACCCTGGTAGGCAGCTAAGCACCACACAGCCATTCACACTTCCCTACCACCCCCAAAGGGATGGAGGAAGAGGAAAGAAAGCATAAAAACGAGAACATTTGTGGATTGAGATAAAAATTGTTTAATAAGTGAAGAGGTGGAAGAAGAGAGAAAGACAACAGAATGAAGCAAGGGTTGTAAAGGCAATCACTCACCACTTCATATGGGTACTGATGTCCAGCTAGTTCCTGAGCAAAAGGTGGTTAACCCCTAAGCCTGTCTTTGGCGATTTTATTGCTGAGCATGATGTTATATGGCATGGAATACCTTTTTGGTTAGTTTAAGTCATCTGCCTGTTTGTGTCCCCTCCCAACCTCTTGTGAACCCCCCAGTCTATTCTCTGGGGGGGTCAGAGTGAGAAACAGAAAAGGTTTTAGCACTGTGCAAACACTGTTAGGTGTCTTGGGGAATGGAGACAGAAGGGCAAACAGACAGTCCTTAGGCTCAGACCACCCCACAGCTGGGCATCACAGCTTTAGAGAGCCCTGGGGCTGCACTAAGCCTGACATTGCCTGGGAATCGCATCCACAGGCAGAAGACAGAAGAATCCGATGAAATGAGGATGGCAAGGTCCTTCAGAGCCTTTCCACTGTTCCTAACCCTGTGCCAAAAACCTACAGTGTACACCCTCCTGTGGCTCCCACACTCACTTTTCTGATGAACCCAGATCTAAAGGCCCCCTGCTGCACTTCCCAAAGCTATTGGTGCGTCACCGATGGGTTGGATAAGCAGAAGAGTTCTTTGGTGGCTGTCCTCCAGATGTCGCTACCTCACTGGTGTTTTATGTCCTTGGCTCTCCCAAGAACAAATTAGCAAAGGAAGCACCCAAAGGCAGAGGAGATGGCATCTAGTTGTGGGTGGTCTGCATATAGCCATGTCATGAGGAAAGTGGTGTAGCTGGAACCGAATGCTAAGCCCTGAAAATGCTGGTTGCATTCTGGCCACTAATCTGTCTCTATAATGTGATTTTCTGTCCCTTTGACTTTTCTGAATAGAGAGAAACTCGGGTATTTCCTTTTGCAGATCTTCTACAAGTCAAACAGATATAATACAGGTTGCTAGATGCTTTTGCTGGGAGTTTTAGCACACTCTTGAATGAAACCTGTCTGCTAGGATGTATTATTCTGGTGTACTTCTAGTAAGAAACATTATTTTCACTGCAGCCAGTGGAAACAGTTTTTACATTTCAAACAAATGATGACATTTACAGATTATTCTTATTCTTCAATAGGCTGAGCTTTTAAGACTTTTTAAAGTCTTGTTTAAAACAAAAACAAACACAAATATGATTTGAGTCACTATTTAGGCAAGAGCTGGTTGTTGATGAGCTTTAATCAAGGGGACAGTCTACCAGGCAGTAGAACTTGATGTCTCCCATGGAAGGGAAGGAATTATAGGTTACTTAATAACCAAATTATTTCATAATCTTAAGGCTCTTTGAATTTTTCTAGCTAAAACTCTCCGCCTTGCATAAAAAAGGAAATCTTTGAGGCAATATCTGATGGGAAAGTGTGAGGCAAAAAAGCTTACAAATGTTCTATAAAACTGTAAATCCTTGTACCGAATGCTGTTTCAGGTAAATCTTCATTTTCCAATGAAAATCCAGTTCCCAGAAAATCATGATCATTCCTACTGAGGTCTGCTATACAAAGCAGTTTACTCTAAATATTGATGTGCAACTAGCTTGACCAGAGTTGTATGTGAAGCCTGTGAGCACAAGTCCAACTTTCCTGACTTGGGACCCCTGCTCCCAGTACTAGATTAGGTTCAGCTCTGCATTTGCTGTGTCTGGCGAAAAAGATATTATAGAAACATGAAATATATTGTCAGGCAACAAGGATTTTTTTCTGTCTGTACAAGCATCTGTGCCACTCTTGTGTCACGGGGCTATGCTCACTTCTAGCACGACCCCATGACTGCACTGGAAGCTGAAGTTTCATTTTCATTTCCCTCCACTCTGTTCACTGAAGGCACAACGTTCAAGTTGAGGGCAAGGTCAAATCTCCCTGCTCGTGGTCAAGGTGTGGTCATTTTTGTTCTGCTGGACCTTTTCAGGATAAAGATCCTCCTGTTTGTGGAGGGAGGCTAACTCCTGGGAACAGTGTCAGTAACAGGATCTAAAGCCTCTTCTTTCCTCAGTATCTGAACTGGAAGTTACCGATTGAGAAGTGATGGAGGAATCTATTAAGATCTAAATCCCAGGCTTTGGGTCTCTTATTTTCTCTGATCAGGACAAATAAAATACAGCTTTAAGTCTCATACTCACTTTGCAGTAAGCTGGGCTGAGAAGGGGAAGAAGAACTGGATGCCACAACCAGCTCTGGGGATGAGGATGCTCCAAACAAACCTGGTTCCCCACCACAACTCCAGTGCTCAGGTACCGCTACACTAAGGGAGAGAGAACTCTGCTTTATGAACTTCCTTGGATCCACTTCCACAGCAACAGCTTCTCCTTTTCATTCAGCAGCCGTTTCCTTGTTTGCTTGGGTAAGTGAGACTCAAATGAAATAGGAAAGCAAACGTTAGTTCTCAGTTAGGAGGAGAGAAATTATTAATATAGATTATGGCTGAGATTAATATAGTTCATATATTAGTCTTCCTAAATTAACTTTTTTTTTTCTTTCCTGTTTGTTTTTGTTTGTCCCCTGCTCACAGCGCCCCAAGATTTCCAAGTCCCTCTAGCCATTGGATAACTCACATATCCACAAGGACTCTTGTTCCCATGATGGGTTATTTGGAATAGCCATAGACGAAAACATTCAATATAACATTCAGAAATCAGAAATTAAGCTCCAGAACTATCACTGGTCACAGGGATCCTGCATTCATCTGAATTTCTAGATTTGTGACTATTTTGCAGCTCTAGCTGCTCAGAAATAGCTGTCTTGTTTCCTGGGGATTTTCAAAATGACCAGTCAAAATGACAAAGCATTTTTTTTTTTTTTTTAATTTCAGAAGCTTTGTATTAATTTAAATCAGTGTCCACATGGATATATCAAGTATCCTTAACTGAATCAAGCCCTGAGCTGGCTGTGCTCTACTGACAGGTAGACAAACACCTGCATTTGGGTGTCTTAGTGACAAAAAGTGCCCTTGCTGTCATAAAATGAGAAGGGATAAAAGGCACCTCACTGTTGATGCCACAGTGACAGCATTTGCACATGGAACCACCACCTTATTCTCTCTTATTCAACAGAGAGACATTTCTCAGGTGCTGTTCATTACATTCTAACACTCATCTGAAAGAGGACAGTGCCTAAATGTACCCGTTTGCTTCCACCGGTCAGAAAACAAATTTATAATTACCAGCTCAGGAGCAGAGAGTTAGAAGCCTTGGTTCACTTGCTGGGGTCGAGATGTTCATGGATCTCACTGATGTGTAAAGGAAAACAGAAGACTATTCAGATACTTCATTATCATCTCTCCCAGTGTGCCAGATGGACAAGAGAAGACATCAGAGACATTGTCAGTGAAGCATTACGGTAAATAGGAGGAAAGATAATGCAAACAGTGGATCTGGAGCTGAGCAAGAGCAAAGGAACCTCAGAGACATCTCAAAGCCAGGTCTTCCAGTTTTGTAAATCCCCAAATACAAGCACAGATCTCTCTACTCCATATTAAAGAACACTTTAGAAAGTGAAGACTCTCTAGCCCCTTTTCCACCTTTCCAGTCACACACTGTACTTATCCCATTTCTAAGTCTCCTGTGTCTCCTTGCCAGTGACAGCTGGGTTATGCGCAGTCCCATCAAGGCTGTGACTGCCAGTCATCCAGACTGGTGCCCCGGTCTCTACTGCGGGGACAAATTTTTGTCAATATCTTCAGCTGTGACATGGAAAAAAGGTCAAGGAGTGACATCTCCAGGTTTGCAATTTTATGTCAGATTTCTAAAAATTGTGCCAGCTGCAGGGAACTTCATAAAATGGAGTGAGTGGGCAAACACATGACAGAAGTACCTCAGTGCACTAGGGAAATGCATCTAGACAAAAACAACCTGGTCTGTGACACTGGATTGGTGGTCACAGCTCAGGAAAGACATCCTGACATCTGCAGACAGCAGCCTTCTCGACCTTGCTGTCATGGAAGGCTGTGAAGGCAGACAGTATCAGCAAGGACAAAGAAGTCTAGACATAGGTGGTCCAACAGGGCACTGCTCTGCTCTTATGTGAGGTCAAGATTGCCTGAGAAAAGAGGTATTGGGGATTATTTCTTTCCCAATGTATATTTTGGTGATAGAAAGTGGTTGGTATTTATCCTTCTCTGCAGTCAGGAGACAGAAGGACTTTCAGACAGCACACCGATATCTTTAAAATCAGACCATAAGCCAGATGTGGTATGAGATGGATTGTCAGCCAGGAATCCAGAAGAGAGAAGTATTTCTTTGGAATGACTTCAGGGCAAAACAGTAATAAATAGGACTCAAAGCAATTTCTTACATCTATCTCTGCTGCAGTTCCCAGATCTGAAAACACAGACACACACACACACAGCTGCACCTTTCCCTTATCTTTTTTTTCTGAGTTGAGACAATCTAACTTCTTTATTCCTTTGTTCCAGACAAATATTCACATCTCTTTGTGAATGCATGACCCGCATTCATAATGATTTTTAATCTCTCTTTGCAATTTTTCACTTCTTTTTCCAGGTGCATACCCAGAATACGCTCCTGAGTGAAAGTCTTCTTAGAAACTGGATGACTGTCAGAATAAGTTTGAGAAGACCCAGACAAAGCCCAAGAACCACCTTAGTGAGCAGACACCACTGCTGGTAGTAAGGTACAATCAAGAGTAAATTTTGGAAATGAATAACTATCTAAATGAAAGGGATACAAGTCAGAGCCCGTCAGTTTGCAGGTACCTGTTCTTCTAATGGCATTCACTGATCTATGACAGTTTGTTGAGTTTCCAAAGTCCCAAAAGTGTGCCAGACAATTCCTAGGCTTTATGGTTGCAGTGAAGAAGTCTTGATGTGAATTTCTCCTGGGAAAGCAAGTGGCAGGAAGGAGCTGAAGTATATGGCCCTGCTCAGGACACCATATCCCTTCTCCCAAGGATGATAGAGTGATAGTACCAAGAAGTCCTTTTCCTTACAGGATCTCAGATGTATTAGCATCCCCTAGGACAACAGAGCATCATCACCACTCATACATTAATTTTTAGAATAACCCTGGGGGAGAGGGAAAGGAAAACCTTCCCCTGGTTTTACTAAGATGGGGATGGAAAGACTTTCTTGGGAACAGGTTGTTGAAACAAGGAATCAAACTTGTGTCTTCAGAGGCTCCGCATGTGGCTCACCATGCCATCTTTGAAAGGCTCTGCCCTGACCAACTCCTGTGCGACCTTGTTCAAGTCAGGTCTTAAGAAACTTAGGAAAGGTTGTGCAGTCATTCCACATCTACTTCAGTCGTCCAGATGTCCACAGAAAGACAGAGTAAAGATCATGCAGAGATCTTAATGAATGCACATGAAGGATCCAAAAAGGTCACATTAATTCCACTCCTCCAAGCAGTTTTATGTTTCTGAGGTTTTAAATCATATTTTTGTACTCAAAACTGTTCTTGCAATTATATCACTGTACAAGACCTATGCGCTTTATACTGGTAAAATGGCTGAAATCAAAAGGGACAATTAACTGGTAAGAGAAAAAACAGTGATTTCACTTATTTGCTCTGCGATTGCAACAGCTTCAGTCCAAATAAAATGCCAGTGTATCTGACCAGTGTTTTGGGACAGGAGGAGTGACAGTGACAGTGTTTTGGGACAGGAGGGGAAGGAGAGAGGGAAAGGCTCTATCTATCATCTCCTGTGAGAATTTCCATGGCAAAAGGCCCTGGGGCAGAATCACATCCATGCTGGCAAGCCAACCAGTGCAGGAGCAGAGGAGATACAGGATCACAACTCTGTGCTATCAGCTCATATCACTAACACGGGCACAATTTGGGACCAGGTCAACTAGCACTGCCCCAAACCATGCCTGGGAACAGCTAGGGTTCAGCAAGGACCAGGGACAATTCCCAATATATAGTTTTAATTCAACCACCTTATTTTGGTGAGTCAAAACAGTATGGACATGGCCAGCCATGCCGGTTGCCCTAGGAATGGCCCCTTTCATGTTCAGTTGCATGGTTAACACAACTTTAGCAACCTCCATCTGACCCACTGTTGGACTAGCTCCACTGTCACCCATCACCAGACTCCATCAACATACAGTAGGGTACACCAAAATAACTTTTGGCATGCCAAAATTTCCCCGTTCATTGTGTATAGGAGGGACTCTTTAACGGGGAATGTAGTGATAGGAGAAGGGGTGATGGCTTTAAACTAAAAGAGGGTAGGTTTCAATGAGATATAAGGAAGAAATTCTTCACTCTGAGGGTGGCGAGGCCCTGGCCCAGGCTGCCCAGAGAAGCTGTGGGTGCCCCATCCCTGGCAGTGCCCAAGGCCAGGCTGGATGGGGCTTTGGGCAGCCTGGGCTGGTGGCAGGGGTCATGCCCATGGCAGGGGGTTGGAATTAGATGGTCTTTAAGGTCCCTTCCAACACAAACCATTCTATGATTCTGTGATTCTATGATTCTATGATTCTACGATTCTATGTATCCTTCTGCCCCAGCCCAATGGAGGAGTTAAGCAGAAAAGAAAACCCAAATTGTAAAGCCAAATGTGTATATTCAGAGTCAGCTTCAGATGATCTGGCTAGGCAGCTCAGAGGACTCTGCCTTGCAGGTCCTACCTGAAAAGCAGTGATCCATGGGGCTTGCTTGTGAAGAGGTATTGTATTTTATTTTTATTTTTTTTTGCTGTGAGAAGGAAACACGCTTTTTCTTTTTTTTTTTTTTTCTTTCTATTTCTGTAATTCCTTACCAAGGCCAAACATCTACACATGCTCTTTGTACCAACGCCCACAAAACTGTACACAGTGCCCCTCTGAAGGGCCGGAGATGAGGGTGAAGGGTGGGTGAAACCATGCTGTACACCCCCAGCAAAGACGTGGGCGTGCAAACCGTGCAGGGGGCTCTTGAGAAATGCAGCCCTGCCTGCTGCTCGCAAATCCCGGCCTTTCCAAAGGTCATCGCCTGTTGGTGTCTGGGCTCATTACCCAGAAGGAATCCCGTCCCAGGCAGGGGGTGAGGTGCTGCCGTTAAAGGCTTGGTTTCTCAGCAAAGTCATGCACAGGGGAGCGGGAGCTATTAGCCGTGGGTGGCTCTGCAGAGGCCTTCATGCGGAAGGCTAGAAGTGACCCTCTTAGCTACGGTGGTGATGGGGCTGAGTCCCTGCAAACGGCCTTGAGTGTTTTGTCAACTTCAGCAAATGAAAATCAGGTTGGATTATGCCTTATCTGTGCATCCGTGAACAAGGGAGTTCAAAAATTAACAACTCCTTGCCTTTCCTTTTGGGCGATTCCTTCAGGATGCTGCAGGAGTGGTCCTGCTCCCAGCTGAGGCTAGGCCAAGCCCCATGCCCCAGCACGGTTAGACCCGTGGAAGGAAGCCGGAGCAGGGAGAAAAAGAGGGGACAGAGTGGTGGGAAAACAGCATCCGAGGGTGGGGAGATGAAGGGAGCAGGGAGGCGGAGAGCAGATTTCCACGGCGCTCCCAGAGGCTGATCTATCCCTATCTCAAGGAGATATTTAGGGGACAGAGGCAGCAGATCTCAAGAAGATGGTTAGGGTCCTGTTTCTGACCTCTAAGAAATAGCATAGTCCTATCTTGAGGCATTTTCAATCCACAAAGAGCACAGTTCCAGCAAGAAAGTGACCTGAAACAAGCTGCAGAGCCAGGAGAACCTCCCAGAGCCAGCACTCACTGTTTGTCCCCAACCACAGCCATCACCACATGTTTATTTCTGCACTTTCAGGGCATGCAGAGGTGTAATGCAACCAGCAGCAGTGGTAAAAGCCTCTCTGCTTTGCCTGGGCTACAGTTTTGTACAGAAAGACCTTGTCTTAAGATAGCAATTGAGAGGCAAACATTTTGGTGATGAAGGCACGAGGACAGAGATCTTGGTCCACAGCAGATGTAGCCCACTGGACAGTGGAAAGCAAACACTGCATCCAGCCCCCATGCACGTTATGCAATGCACTGATTTGTTCACTGGAAATTGATTATGTACTTGATTACGTCATGGGTTGCATAACCAGGTTTTGCCTGTGACATTGACCTAAGGAGATGTAAGCCACTTTCCAGAGGGCTAGAAATGAAGTAACCGGGTAAAAATGAAGTAACTAGCTACTTATTCTAAGGGAGTCCTTCATGTGTCTTGTTTTCTTTTTTCCTTAAAGGATTATAGTTCAAGGCATCTTTTCTAATTCCATGGGCATGTTGTCTTTGTTAGATTGATAATTATCCCTCACAGTGTGTCATCTGCCCAAGTAGAGATGCAGAGGCCTGCGATGGCTGACTTGCAGTGTGGGATTTAGATGCCACTCACAAGCACCTCATCACTGTGATTTCTGTTTGTGACAGTGGCACCCAAGCAGAGGCAGGCACAGAGACAGTGTGGAACTCCATAATTTAATCAGGATGCCAATATGTGTAAAAGATAGTTGTCTTAATCCCAAATTAAGCACAGGAAAGATTGCTAGCAGCAGGACAAAGAGGTGTTGGAGACAGCTGAGTTATGGGTAGGAGGAAGGGAGGTGATTGCTGGAGCAGCTTGTTAAAACCCTGTTTGCAACTGGTGAAAAAAAAAAAAAGAGAGAGAGAGAGAGAGAGAGAAAGAAAAAAAAAAGAGTACCTTGAATATAATCAAGTTGCATAGACTGGAAAACTGTACTTCTACACTAGTAAATGGAGCCTTTTTCTAGGTCCTGAGATCCTACAGTGTGGTGTGACCATACCCATATTATGCAACTGTCTTGGCTTCCAAAACAAGGTCACCATACCAGACTGCCTACTGGAATAGTTCCTAGCCTGGACCTATCATTGAAAAGCCCAGGAATTTTTGGCAGAGAGCTAGTAGAGGTCAAATTGTCAGGGCTGTTCCAATAATTTAATATTACAGATGATTGAGTTTCAGTGCTCATGTCCAGCCACTATTTAATCTGTTAGTACAGACACAGACAGGTCAGCTGAATCACTGTCCAGGCTCCACTGACTGTGTTAGCTACACCTCAGCAGGTTATCATGAGATTTTGGACACTGCAGACACAACAGACTTGTCTATCACCCATGCAAACAATCATGCATTTGCAGGTGAAGGTCGATGCCATGCTCACCTATCTGCTATATATGACTCCAATTCTTATGGCTGCAGCATATCAGCTTCCTACCTAACAAGAGCTCCTGTGGATTTTCTTTTTGATGATGATGGTGCCAGAGTCAACACAAATCCACCTGATTGACCATAGGAGCAGTCATTTTGGTGCAGCATAGAGAGAGGCATTTAGACACTGCTCACTGTCTAATGAAAATGCTTCTGGTATTTTAGTTTCTAGTCAACTGCACACTAACCCTTAACATTAACATTTTTGTGCTATTTCTTATGGCACCGTCCACACAGAAGGCTCAGCACCTCCAGGAAATGCAACACTCCAGCAAAATCAGTGCCCTGTGACAGATCAGGAAACTCCTCACACAAGAGCAGAGAAGTACTTGTCTTCTCTCCATAACACACAACAGATCCTGTTTTCCATCCTTCCTCTCAAATATTGATTATTATTCCTTCTAACCCCCATCTCTACAGAGGAATCTTCCTTTTGCAGAGAATTTAGGAGCACAGAGGACATTGCATTCGCTATGCTGATTTTCAGCACCAACATGTACAGGTCTATTTAACTGACTCATGGTACGGATTGCAACATGAGGACATATGCAATGGAGATCAAAGCAACCAAGGGTAGCCAAGATGCTAATAGATAATGATTGACCAGGTTTCCAGTCCTCAGCACTGCAGTGTCCTTAAACCTTATGTGCGCAGGGGGTTTCCAGCCTCTTCTGCCCACCTCATATTTGTGCATTTTCAGTGGTGATAGGAAGTCTCTCACCCATTAGGATTCTCTACTTGCTCTTTGCTATACTTCTATTCCTCTAGAAAGTTTAAGGAATTTCTCTAATAGAGGACCATTCTAGTGAGTCACAAGTATGGCGAGGACTGATGGAAGAAGAGAGGCAAAATATGTCTGAGGGTCTTTGCTGTAAGCCTTATAGAATCATAGAATCATAGCATGGTTTGGGTTGGAAGGGACCTCAAAGCCCACCCAGTGCCACCCCCTGCCATGGGCACGACCCCTGCCACCAGCCCAGGCTGCCCAAAGCCCCATCCAGCCTGGCCTTGGGCGCTGCCAGGGCTGAGGAATGGGATGAGGAATACACACCCATTTAGTCCATGTGAAGTGGCACCAAACACTCTACTGATAAGTCACATGTGGCAAAATTTTGCTCACGAGTGAAGTGCATCTAGTGGAGTATTTATACCAACATGGATGAAGCTACGTCAGAACTCATGTCCCCGTTCTCATCATGCCCTTAGCAAGACTATCCCAAAGAGTACCTCATGCGGTAGGAAGTTAATAAATGGACACGGTAGCAGTCTTGACTACACATGGATTTGCAGACTGATCAATGCGAGCTGCTCCTTCCCTGAACTATGTGTTATATGCCTGTGTGTAAAGAGCTGTCAGATGTAATGGAGATGCAGGCTTCACCTGTAGCTATCCAGGTAGACATGCAATGAGTGAAAATCTCTTACCACCCTGCACCTGAGGTCAGCTGTGGGAGAGAAGAACCCCATTACCTATATTGCAAAGAAGAGAGCTGTAAATTTGATCAACATTAATGTCCCATGAAGAAAATTACAGAAGTAGAATGATCAGCTACAAAAGTAGGAAAACCTAAATATGTTGGTTAAAATTGCCCTATATGCATATGGTGATGGTGATAAGAGGAATGTAAGATTTCAGCCTATGTTCTTTTATCTGGTTTGCCAAGTCTTGGAAGCTTCAGACAAAGGTCACAATCAAAAAGCATTAATTTGCTTTACTTTTGACTACTGGAATATGAAGCACTGCAAATGTAAATCACTCTGCATGTATTGTAGTGATTTCTGCCATAATTAGGAATGTAAGGAGAATACTAAAGTATGTGTTAGCATAAGCTTGGTGTTAGTGGGATGTAAGTATATCCTTTTCTAAATAATCATGTGTCTATGTGGTTTTAAATGCATACACATAGTTAAAAGAGCAAAATCAAGACTTACCATTGCCCAAAGCATGTACCTCTTTATCAACAACCTCTCCCAAAGGCATAATGGTTCTTAGACCCTAAAAACCCCACATCCCAGCATTTTATTAGTCATTAGCTTTTAAGCTGTTCTTGAGAGAACTTCTTTGAGAAAACGTTGATGAAAAAAGCAACCAACACCATATATGGTGCTCATTATGAACTACGTTTAGCTGGAGGTAGTTTGTCAACCAAGAAAGGAAGAACAGAAGAAAAATACCTGCCTTGCAAAAGGAGGAGAAATCTTACTGAGTCACCCTGTGTGAGCCTTCATCAGGAGTAGATGATGTTTGCAAGAGCTGGTCCCACCCAACAATTCGGATTTTACTTGCAATGTCACTTCTGGAAAACTGTGATAGTGCAAAATTCAGCAAACTTGGATTGTAAACATCAGAACCTAAATATCTATCTATACCTTATAGATTTACAAAAATTCATATTTGTAAATGGAGCAAAATAAGGAATTCATGATCATCCGGAGATCTCCACCTGCTGATGCACCAAGTCCTTTTGCACTTAACTGCACAGGTGAGGGAGCTTCTGCTGTTTTAAGCTGGCCATCCATCGCTGATCTCAAAGGCAAAATTAAATTTCTTTAGAGAAGTATGTTTCTTCCCTTTCCCTCATTCGCTACCAATATTTTGATGGAATTCTTTATGTCCTACTTGCATTGCAGTATTCCTGAACAAGATTTTAAGTGAAGTGCCTTAAAACTCTTTGCTTAGCCTGATTTCCCTGGGGCAGGCACCTGCAGCTCCTGGAGTTCCCAGCTCATGTCTGGAAGTTAACGTTCAACAGAGATCTCTGCAGGCCTCCTTCCTGGCCCTGCCTGCCGCAGGGCACAGCTCCACGCACACAGCATCGTGTTCCAGCCTCAGTCACTGCTGCACAAATGGGTCTGCTCTTCGGGCATTGCATACAAGTTTGGCCTGGTTTTAAGCAACCAGCTTGCACCTGTCTTTGTTTTTGCTGGGAGCCAAAGTGATGGAATTTTCCTATTGCTCTGAATGACATTTTCAGGCTGTGCCTGTGCTGGCAGGGCTTAAAATGGTGCTCACTTTCCTGGAGTGCTGCTCTCCTTCTGCAAGAAATAAGGATTTTCAGCAAGATCCAGGGTTACTATGGCAATTTGCACCACTGAGATTTTAACCATTTGACTCTGATAATAGATTTAGTTTGTTCCATGGGTGGGAAACAATGCAGTCCAGAAAGTGAGTGGAGCTTGTTAAATACTGCACGTGGTAGCAAAAAGTCGGCACCACCTTCCCCGCTGCCACATTCTGATTCTGTTTGTGGGAAAATTGACTCATCCCTGACATGAACTCATTTAGGGAGCAATGAGTGCTCAAAGAACACACTTCCATTTGCTAAACCACTAAACTTCACAACACTGGCAGCCTGTCTAAATGCAAGACAGATGGGGAAAACTCACATTTGAACAGGTCTTCCTCCATATATATATATATATATATATATATCTGTAAATATACACACACACACACATATAAAGCGGTTGGAGGGGTTGCTGGTTTCTTTGTGTTTATGTTGCAGGTCAGGCATCTGTCTCTCTGCTGTTATCATATGGTGTCCTTCACCCACTGACAACTTGCTGAAAGAGAAAGGACAGGAGTCACAAAGCTCAGACCACTGCTCTCCTCTCCATTAGAAATGTGGAAAGCTGGAGAGCTGCTGGCAAAAAAGGGATAATCTCCAAGTCAATGGTATGAAAAAAAGAACATTCTGGAGTGTTTGGTAGTTCCTGGTGGTTAGATTTTACGGGTGGAAGAGGAAAATCAGTGTTTATCTTATTGTTATTCACTGCATTAACAGGTAACTCACCTTGCTGTTACCTTCTTAGCTGCGTAAGCTTGCTAGTTAGCATGTAGATTAAACATAAGCATCAGTAATGTTATCAACTTACTAATAATTCTTAGAACAAAAGTGCTATTAACTTCCACTTAAATCTAATAAATGAAGTAATAAGGAAGCAAACCACTGAACCAGAATGCCAGAAGTAGGAACTGAAGAAACATCTGGGCTTTGATGGAGATTAACCTATTTACTGTGTGTGACGGTATATGGACAAATATTGCACTTTGAATCTGGAAATTGCCTTCCCTTCTCTGCAAGGGGAGCCAGCCTGCCCTCATCAGCCATGCAGCCCTTATGGATTCAGCCCATTCTCCCAGCCTTTTGGGGCAATAAGAGGGGAAACAAAATGGGACATCAAAAGCTGGTAAAAATGCAAAGCACTCAAGGTGGGATATGAGTGAGAATTAAAGGAGGAAGAGATCTTTGTGGCAGCTCTCTGCAGTGGGTGAGGGTGCCCTGGAACTTGTATAAAAGGTGGCAAAGCAAAATGGCATCAAAACTCGAATGTTTCCCAATGCTTTCCTCCAGTAACAGGCATGGGGAGACAAAATGCTATGTGACTAGTGAGCAAATGACAGACCCAGGACCAATGTCGAGACTGGGCTTCGACAGTGCCTGGCTCCCAAGCCCTCTGCATGACCCATCCCCATGCCTTTGCTGGAAACAGGTTTGCAAAAGCCAAGCAAATTGGTGCAGCTCAGTGGGGCTTGGCTGATGGTCCCATTATACAACTGGCCGACATGGTCAGTGGAAATTCACTGTTGCGGATTGCGACATTTTTGCTGCACATTTCACCGCAGCCTGTGATAAGGGGGATAACCAATCTGCTTGCCAGAGGGTTGGGTGAAGTTACTTATTGACAAAGCGCTCAGCCATCAAACTTTCACAATCCCGCAGGCCCTATAAATACCCGGTGCCTTCCCTCGCCTCTTCCTCAAACAAACTTCATCTCCTGTCAGTCTTTGAGGAGCTTCTCAGGGGCACACTGAGCCATGAGGATCCTTTACCTGCTCTTCGCTGTTCTCTTCTTCCTCTTCCAGGCTGCACCAGGTGAGATGCAAACTAAATCCTACCAAGAACGAAAGAGGATGCAAGCAGAAATGTATGCGTAGGAGAAAAAAAGCAATGACCAGCCGATGGGCAAAATGTGATGCTGTCGGGCTGGTGCTATGCACCAAGAACCTCTGTTCTCATGAGAGCTGTCCTCCTTAAAAAAAAAAAAAAAGAAAAAAGAAAAAACTACAGCATGATTTATTGCATATTTATCCTTTACTGCTTTAAACTGAAACCTGAGATCTTAACACCTTCTTCTTCCCACAGGTTCTGCAGATGCGCCTTTTGCTGACACCGCAGCGTGCAGGAGCCAGGGCAATTTCTGCCGCGTGGGGGCATGCCCACCCACCTTCACCGCCTCGGGATCGTGCCAGGGGGGGCTGCTGAAATGCTGCTCCAAGTAAGTGCGGCAGGGCTGGGGGCATCAGAGAGTGTTTTCCTTCTGCCACTTCGCCTCCTCTCGTTGCATAGGATGCATGCCTCTGGGGGCCTTGCAGGGAGCTGTTTGTGAGAAATTTGGGTGGAGGGTGACCATGTATGCTTTGCAGATGTGTGTTTAAGGAGATAATTAATTTTGATGGAAGTTATGTATGAGACTAAAAGTTCAGGAGGGCCAACGTTTCCCAGAATTCAGTATTTTTTAATTTATTTTGAATTTTGATGGGAAAAAAATAACTTTTTAAAGGAACTTATTAGGAAAATATCTCACAGTATTTTCACCCATCAGAGGGAAAAATGTGTCCTCCATTCTTCTGTTCTTTTCATTTCCAAAATGACCTAGAAACTCAGTTTGAAATAAGAAAGCCCTCTCTCCTTCCTCCCACAACTGTGCATCTCTTAGGTGAAGATGAGTGAATTTGTGCGTGTACGGAGACAACTGCACACGTGTTTTACTTTCGACATTGGAGATCAGTTTCTGATAATGTCTGGAGTTTCCCTGATAGCAAAACTTTTCCTTTCTGTAAGGATTTAAATATTCATTTGGGGAGTGCACTTTAGCTTAGGATAAAACATACTCCTCAGGCATTTAATTCTTACAATAGTTTTGTTTAATTGATTGCCATGTAATGATCATCGTCAGCTGCAACAGTTATCCCATAAACTGAATTCAGTGGCAATATAGGAAAGGTTCCTGTGTCTTTTGACAAAAAGAACAGTTATGAGAACATAACTCATCCCAGCAGGAGATGTTTAGTCAGATCCTCAGCAATTGTTGTCACCAGACAGAGCCTGGTTCAAAATAAAAGGCATCAAAGCTGTATTTTTCTGAGTTTTCCAGGTTTCCTTATTCTGTTACTTACAGACTTGCCAGGATTTAAAGGTTCCCAGCGAAAGAAGAAAGTGCGATGAGGTGGCTTCAGGGAACAGCTTTCATAGCACTTGCTCAGCACATGGAGATCCTCAGTTAGTAGGTTAGCACAAGCCTTGCTCAGATTACAGGCTGTCGCAGGAGCTGTCAGACAGGGGCTTCGAGGAACCCAAGTCACACCAATATTCACTACCATGACATTATTGATGTTAAGGAAGCATCCACTTTGGATATGTAAATAAACGTAAAATATGTATGGTACAGATGCAACCTACTATTAGATGGTTTTACAAAGGAGAGACTTACTCCCTCTGTCTCTATGAAAGCTCATTCACTTTAGGAAATGATTTATACTGATATCAAATAGACTTGTAAGAGCAGATGGCGGGTTTCCAACACTGAATATCTTTAAGAACATCTGTTAGGCCTGTTCCAAGGAGAACTGGGGCTGGGAAAGGAACAAGACCTCCCGAGTTTGGTTTCAGACATAATTTTTCTGCAGAAATACTCTTTCTGGGAAGAATGTCCCATATGTGATATCAATGGATGCTGATGTTCAGGATTAAATCTCTTCTTATTGTGCTGTTAGATTTACAGCTGGATTGATTCACTAGAGTGGTAGAATTTGAAACCAACAGGGTATTCTGGGGTACAACACCTTTTTTTTTTTTTCCTGCTAAGGGTTCAACCTACTTGAAAAGAAATCTTTGAAATGGGACACAAACAGTTTGACTCAGTAAACTAAATTGTGGTGTTTAGTGGCATTTGAGGTGCCTTGGAGTATTTAAACCACATTTATAGGTCTGACTGATATTGCTCATGACCTATGGGAAAACAGTGCTTTTCAGAAAGCGTGGCTGGAGACCAAGCAGATACCTACTCCAGAGCTCTTCAAAAGGCACCAGACCTGTGTGTTTAAGTAATGAAATCAAATCCTTAACCTTTATTTTGAGGTGAGCGGAATCGCTGTTTTATTACCAGTGGTAACATAACTAGTTTGTCAGTGACCACAGTTCACACGGACTGGATGTGTGCAGGCCTGGACACCCAGCACACATGGGGACCCTTCCTCGTAGGCATCTAAATGGAGCTTTTTAAAACCTGTAAGCTGAACCCACCCTGTACATTTATTCTGAAAGGTAATTAGCAGCTATTGAGTCTTCTAGAGACTGAGCTTAGGTTCCATTTCAGCAAAATAACAGGAGCCTTTGTATCCTCACAGGATTTTGGCGGAGTAAGAAGAGAAGGCTTTCCCTGGGTCAGTGCCCTTGTACCAGCAACGTTTCCACTGCCTTGAGGAGGTGATTTTGATGGATTCCTCCTCTGTCTAAACCCTCCTGCAAATAAGCATTCCAAGACGCTTCCAGAGGGCACGTCCTGTTAGCACACTGCTTCTGGAGATCCAGGTGTTTCCTTGCTGAAGTCACTCCCTTTTTCACTTTTAATTAATACACAAGCCACTTTGGCACCTTGGCCACCTATTCCAGCCTACCTCACGGGAATGTTTGGATGTTCAATCAGTTCAGGTTCATGAAGCTCTTGGCATATGTGAAGCAAAATTTATATTATTATTTTATTCACACACAAAAATAAATGTCTTCTTAAAACAGTAACTATGATCTCTTATTATTGCTAACAGCAATTTTCCTTGTGCTTTTTACTCGAGTCTAGCAATGTCTTTAAACAAATCAGTCTGTGCACTTTCACATATTCCCAAGTGGTTTGGAAAAGGTGACAGCTAAAACAGAAACCAGGTCTGATAATGGCACCAAAGTCGTCAAGATGACAAGACAGAAAGCTGAGTGTGAAGTACTGTACAAGCATCTCTTGATAGTGAGTGATTGGGTGACAAAATGGCAATCAAGAAACACCTATACTGTTGCAAACATGAAATATATATATTCCTGACTTCACAATCACAGTGATGGGGTCTGATTTATCTCTACTCAGAAACAAGGTTTGGGGTGATATATAGATTATTTTCGGAAACATCAGATCTGTATTCAATAGCAGTCATAAAAGAAAATTAAATGTTATGTCTTCTAAGAAGAGTAATAGGGGGAAAAAAAAAAAAAAAAACACCACCAAATATAATTATGTCATGTATAAGCCCACGGTGCATCAATGGATGATGATTATTTCATGAAAATCAGTTTTCTCCATCTCATGAAGTTTGCAGTAGATCTAGCCAGAAAAGGGTGGCAAGGCTGTTCTGAAGCCTGCACTAAAGGCTCTGGGGAGACCTCATTGTGGCCTTTCAGTACCTGAAGGGGGCTTATAAAGAAGGCAGAGACTTACTTTGTACATGGGCAGATAGTGGTAGGACAAGGGAGGATGGTTTTAAATCAAAAGAGGAGAGATTTAGGTTAGACATTAGGAGGAAATTCTGTGCTATGAGGGAGGTGAGGCCCTGGCCCAGGCTGCCCAGAGAAGCTGTGGGTGCCCCATCCCTGGCAGTGCCCAAGGCCAGGCTGGATGGGGCTTTGGGCAGCCTGGGCTGGTGGCAGGGGTCGTGCCCGTGGCAGGGGTGGCACTGGGGGGGCTTTAAGTTTCCTGCCAACCCAAGGTACTCCAGGATTCTGTGATTATTTCCTTTAGGAGAAGTGATTAAACATTATAGACCCTGCTGGTCAGAAAAGCAAATTTCTGAGAGATATTACAACAGGACAGATTTCTTCTGGGAAAAAAAAAATCTTCTGGAAAAAGAAACGTGGCTTGGAGAAGGTTATGAGGGAAAAGCTGTACAGTGCCTTCTCCCACACAAGAAGAAGGAGATATGAAATAAAATGTAGGTGAGACTTTAAAGAAATAAACACTTAAAAGGAGTTGTCCCCCTACTCCCACCCTCCAAATAACAATAACAATAATAATAATGAAGATGAGAATCATTGCCAAGGGCTTTGTGTATGCTAAACTGACAATTTTTTTAGCACAGTCCCCAGCAACTCTTGGCCTGGACAACAACAACTCACCCAAGCAATTCCCATACATATTTCAAGGCAAAGTGCATAAAAAAAATACAGATGATAAAAAAATACTTAAAGAAAATGTAATGAAGAGATGTATAGTGCTAGAGTGCAAAACCAAGGTATTTTTCATTGTATCCTTCTATAGTTACAGACTCACAATCAACTTCTTTCTCCCATCACAACTAGTCATGGAAGCAAGAAGTCCATTTTTTGGAGTCAGTTCCTTACATCTATCTTGAAAGGATGTCAGGGCAACACAAGGCTGATTTCATCCAGGTGCCTTAAAAAAAAAAAAAGAGTTTTCACACAGCACTGGAGTCTATTTTTAGGCAATATACTTGATCTCCATGTCTCTGAATCTGGATCTATATCTACCCAAAGAGATTGCTTCTTCCCCACAGCTGAAGGCCTTTTTTTTGTTTGTTTGTTTTGGTTGGTTGTTTTTTTGCTGAGAGGCAGGGGGGTTTGAACAGTCTAAAAAGAACCCCAATCAGAAATACAAAAGAAATGCAGAAATCAGAAAAGGTCAAATTACCACAGAGGCTGTGTGGCATTTTGTTTCCTTCCTCTTGTCTTAACTTCCCCATCAAACACTCCTGTCTTGTTAATCTGAAGAGGATAGCATGCTCAGTTTTCCCTATTACTTTGCAAAGATACTGTACAAGACTTCCTATTCAAAATAAATAAATAAATAAATAAGAACAATCTCTTGATTTCTGCAGCTTTGGATCTGTCACGAGGCTAGATCTCTTCTGAAAGAACATTTACAACAGGACTGTACTCTGTAAGCGTTACATGACACCACAGGGCTACATATTCCACCTACTTCTGTGGCTATTAAACAGAAAAGGCTCGTGGACATAGCAGTAACCCACGTCTGAAGCCACCTGAAGTAATTTTTCTGATTGGAGTATCCTTTCGGAACATCTCTTACTTGACCGCCTGCAGGGTGGACCAGTTTTCAAAACAGTGATTGTGATACGGACTTTCCCCAAACCCACGGATCAGTGACTTCTTCCCCTCACAGCTCTCCTCCATGGTAGGGAGCCAGATGGGAGACGCTCCCATGGCACATCTCGGGCAGGCGCTTCAGGCACCAGGACTGGAGATCGCCCACTGAAACCTGGTTTCATGCATGAGCAGCCTCCATCGAGTGCTCCATCAGGGGTAAGGGACACCCTGTACCTCGGTCACCTTCCTTGTGTCTGCGAGTGTCTGAGCCTCTTGCTGTCATTTCTTCCTTGCCCCTTTCTTTGGGACAGGGAAACTCAACTTGCTGACTGCTTTTTATTTACTCCTAGACTGTAAGAGATTTCATCTAAATTAATTTTGCCCTTCTGTTCTGGCAGATTAATTGCCCATCAGTAGTAATTAAAAGCAGAGACCGTATTTCAGGACTGAAGACATCTGCGCTCTTTGCCCTACAACTCAGAAAACAGACTAAAAGTGGCAAATTCCCAAACTGAAAATAAAAACAACAAACCTACCAGCCCTCTGAAGGAATGGTGAGTCAAAAGGATGAATTTATTTTTTCTGGTTGATGAATTTCCCTTTTTTCACAAGGGCAGGTCCTGTGCAAACTCCCCCGCCTGCTCCTTCGCTACCAGGTCAAATATTAACTCTAATGCACACCTCCGGAACGATGGCTTCCCACCAGT
This sequence comes from Anseranas semipalmata, assembly GCA_013399115.1. Taxonomy (NCBI): domain Eukaryota; kingdom Metazoa; phylum Chordata; class Aves; order Anseriformes; family Anseranatidae; genus Anseranas; species Anseranas semipalmata. The sequence continues at coordinate 43,143 of VXAA01002638.1, read as the reverse complement.
ACCAGCCCTGCTGCTTTCTCTGTCTGCTGCGGACTGTTTGCCAGCATCTTCTCCCGATGCCCAAGGAGAAGGAAGAAGTGCACACCTTGCCCAAGCTCCCTTTTCCCCATCCCGAACTACCTTCCATGGGGGTCTGTTATCACCCCGGTGTATTTTGCTTCCAGTGGAAGGAGCCAGGACACGGGACAAGCATTGCTGGTGCTCTCCAGAAAGAGCAGGGGGAGAGAGGTGAGGAAGATGGAGCTGTTCCCCCTTTCTTTCCCTCTCCTGACGTTGTTTGGGTCCAAAGAGCATTGAATAGCGCATAATGCCACATGCCTACTCCAGCAGGGCGTGCTCAGCAGCCTCACCCCCCCAAAGAAACACCCCTGGGATGGGAAGGAGAAGATTTATGCAAGGAGGAGACAAGTGCATGTTCCCTCTCCATTAAGTCCTGCTGTTTTTGCAAACTTGACGGCTCTGTTTGCTCATCATGTTCCCCAAGAACTTCATCACAGCAACCTATTGGATCAACCCACCACTGTCAGCCCAGGGGGTGCAAAGGGAAGGACATGCAGGCTCAATACCCCCAGGTGTCTTCTGGGTGTTGTGCCCATCACATGAGACAGGAAGATATGAGGCTCCCCCTCCTTCCCCTGGACCTCATGGGGTCATGGCAACGCCACCAGTCCCACCTGTCCCACCAGCATCACAGAGTTTACCAGCCTGTTGAGCAGGGACAACAGTTTGTGAAGCAAGGAGGGGAATTTGTCCGCTTTGCTACCTGCCTCAACCTCCTCACCTACTCTCCACTGTATAGAAGATTTTTGCTTGTTTCTAAACTCCTAGTCCTGACATAGTGAACTAATGTGTTTTTTCACAAACTGAAGCACCCAATTCATGCCTGACACCCGATTTGCAGCAGCAGGTTTACCAGACACAGAAGCCCGTCCCCTCTGTGCTCAGACAGCTGACTTCCTGCTGCTTATTCTCCATTGCTTCAGTTTGCTGCTCTCACAGAAGCAGTAAAAAATTAAGCACCCTCATGACTTGATTTCATCAATGATTCTTGGCTTATGCTGTTTGCAAAAAGAAAAAAAAAAAAACACATGCACAGGGGGTACAGGAATTCAATGCTGGTAGCAGCAGTGAGGCACACAACCTTACAGTTTTCAAGACAAAGTTAAGCTGGATGCTGAAAGGGAGCTGGGATGCAGTCCCCCCTAATAAAGTGGCACAATGCGCAGTGGTGCTCCTTCTAGTCTTTTCTGTCTTCAAGGTTGCTTAAAAATTCATGGCTAAGGTCTTAAATATAAGATGCAGATAATAATTGAGCTTTGAACCATACTAGAACAATATCTGGGAGAACAGAGGTACTGCCATGTTGCAGATTTCATAGGCAGGGAGGGGGAATGTCCACAATCCACTCCTGATCCCTTCAGTTGCAGCCCTACAACTCCGATCCAAGTGAGGACCGAAGCTCTGATCCACTCCTCCATCCAAGGAGGAGGGTCTGTTGCCTCCCAGTTCCATGCAGCCTTGCTACGCTAGCAGTGCCTTGTGGCTGGGAAGAGGACAGTCTGTCACAACACCGTGGCCAAGAGCCATGGGGCATCAGCAAATCTGCATGGTTTACAGTATTATGGGTCATGGGAACCCACCTCTCTCCTCCTCCAATCCTGTGTCCTGCCTGGGTGCAGCCCACCAGGTGGCACAGGGCATGCGAGCACAGGCTGTTTTGGTAGCTCAGGTCAGCTAACGTGATTTGGTCGTTGTTCAGGTCAGGCATCTTCAAATGTGTTAGGTTGCAACATCTTCATACATCACCAGTCTCTATAGTAATAGGGCAATGAACTCTCTGTTCTCCAGACAACCACTCCTCCACCCCCTGATTGTCTGCACCACTCAATTCCAGAGCCTTTATAAGTGCAGGGAATAGCCATCTTCTGCCTCATACATCAGCTTCCATCCATCTTCAAGTATCTTCGCGCCTGCAAAGACTATCCCCATTCCAGCTGACAGTCATGAGAATCCTTTTCTTCCTTGTTGCTGTTCTCTTCTTCCTCTTCCAGGCTGCTCCAGGTAAGACATAAAATAGGTGAGATGTAGGCTAAAAGAGTGCATGTGCAGAGAAGTCCTAACCCCTCTGCTCTTGGACTCTGACTGTCATACGAGAAGTCCCCTTCCCCACTTGTATCCCTAATTTTAACCTATTGAGTCAAAGTGCTTGATAGTCTTGCTGATGGTATCTTTCTAGCCCTATGCAACTTGTGTCCAGTTGTGTGATGGCATGATGGAAAAAAGATGCTCCCCCTGTGTATTCAAGCAGCTCTGTACGCTGATACTTAAGACACAACAATGTGTCTCACACTGCAATGTGAGAGCTTTCTCTTCTCACATTGCACCCGCACCTCCTCAGTGTGTAGTCTAGATCAGTAGACATGTATTTTTGGAAAAAAAAAAAGTAGTTAGCACTGCGGGGCTTTGCCTGAACACTCTATTGTCCATGTGCATTAAATGGGTTTGGAGCACATGCATCATTCCAGGCTGTTCTGGGAGCTTCAGAGAAGCTTTCTCCATTGTTTGCAGTAGATTCAAATTTGTACTTGCTTTCTTAGACCAGCAAATGCCGGTCTACTCAGGGAAGGGATGGAGAACTGCTTGGGCCAACAGCAGGCACTTGAAGGAGATCCATTTAAAGCATATAAACAGAACACAAATTGAATTTCAGGCTGAACACCCTAGTGGGAACAAGTAATGTTTAACCTGGTAACACTCTGAACCCACACTTGGGGCCAGCGTTTTGTCTGTGATAAGCCCGGGCATTTGCCCAGACGATGATGGAGCTGCAGAGTTTGACATCACCTGAGCATTTGGTTCTTCAGTTCTAACATATTGGGCATGGTAAAACCAACACAGCATTTAGCTAAAACCATATACAACACTAGTGATGACAGTCACTGACTTTATCTTATAGTATATACGTAACTGTATCAAAAATTCTAGCTGGGCAAGTCTTAATCCCACTGGTTTGTCTGTGATTAAGATTTAACTTTTGTGATTTTTATGCCAACTGTTTTAGCCTTGCCATATTTTACTTGGCAATGCAGTGCACAGCTATCCTGTGAGAATGCAGAAAGCTATTCAAAGCAGAAGATAATGATAACGAATCATAAATATGCTTTACTTTTGCTGAAACATGAACTGAAAGTCTGAAAAAGTCCAGTTAAGACATTTCAATTTGAATAACATCACTTTTTCTGAGTAATGTGAGATTAATTTTAAAAGCACATTTTTTCTGTGTTTTCTATGGCTTTTCCACATACTGTAGCATTACTGTGTGTAACTGGAATGACAAGCACATGTCTCCAGGAGAAATGCTAAGGAAGCTAGACATTACCTTTGGGTCACTGCTAACCAGGCAGACTGTCTCTCCAGGCATTACAGCCTGCTGTTCTGGTTAGTTTGCATTTCATATGGATGTAAAGACTCCGGTTACCCCAATCACAAACCCACATGCAAAGCACTATGGCACAATATCACACACCATGCCTTGTAATCCAGTGCTGCAACTCTCCTCATCCTCCGCCTTTACAAATGAACATGAATTCTCCCTTGATTTTTTTGCAGCTTACAGCCAGGAATCTGCTGACACCTTAGCATGCCGGCAAAACCGTGGCTCCTGCTCTTTTGTTGCATGCTCTGGCTCTCTGGTTAACATTGGGACCTGCCGTGATGGGAAGCTGAAATGCTGCAAATGGTAAGATGAATTCCTCCAGAGAAATGCTGATGCAAGTGCAAATAGGTTTACTGGACTTTTCATCCTTTTTGGCATGCAGAAGGCCACCATCTCCAACTCCTTATGTCCTCCAAAAAAAAAAAAAAAAAAAAAAAAAAAAAAAAAAAAAACTGTTATNGAAAAACACAAAAAAATCACTTTAATTGCTGGGGTTTGGGCTGATAACAGAAAAGCAAAGCCTCGTGGTGTCAAACAGAATATCTGCTGCTCAGGCAGCACACAATTCCATGGAGCTGACAGCTGGATTAGCCTCTGAACCCCTAGGAAATTTAGTTTCAAAGGAGTATCCTGTCCTGCATCCTTCATCTTTGGAGCCCATGGACATTCTATACTCTTTGGTTTCTGATGCACCAAATGGCTCCTGGTTTCAGACATAGATGAAATAAAACATAGCAAAGTGAATGTCATGTCACCCGTAGGTGGCTAGAGAAGCAGGAAGGAAAAACACCAGTCTGCTTTATCTGACAAAAACAGGGGGAGCTCCCCCATGGCCCCCAGGCCCTGCAGGGAGGTGCGGAGAGGCCGGAGCCGGGCTCTGCTGGGCGGTGCCCAGGGCCAGGCCCAGAGGCCCTGGGCCCAGCCTGGAGCCCAGGAGGCTCCCCCTGCCCCTCAGGAAGCGCTTCTGTGCTGGGCGGGTGCCGGAGCCCTGGCACAGGCTGCCCCGAGAGGTGCTGGGGGCTCCTCCTTGGGGCTCTCCCTTTGGGACGCCGCCTGGACGTGGTGCTGGGCACCCTGCTCTGGGTGGCCCTGCTGGGGCAGGGGGAGGCCAGAGGCACCCAGGGGTGCCTCCAACCCCAACCATCCTGGGATTCTTTGAACACGGATCAGAGGTCTAGATCACAAGGATCTCCGGTGGTCTAACCCCACGTGTTACCAGATTTCTGCACCAGCCTGAGATGGGAAGGTATGATTTACTTGCTTGGACAGAGGTAGGTGGAACAGCTAAGCACCTGATTTCTCTTTGCAGGACACCCAGTTCCTAAAACTGACACCTCACTGACCATGCAGACAAGAGCTCTGGGAACCTGAGACATCTCCAGTCTTTTGACAGCAGTGGATCCCAGCCTTGGTGCAAACCTGAGGAGCCTTTCCCATGGCGGTGAAGACTCCTAGGAGCACGAGAAGATCTGAGGAGGAGTTCTTGTACTCCTGATGGAGATTTACAGCTTCAATTCTAATAAAAGCAAGTCACTGTGAAACCACATTGCTGACATTTACTTGTGTATGTCAGGGTGGTTTTTGTTGTTATTATTGTCTATAAAAATCAACTTGTAAAGAAGCTTATTTAACTAAATTAAGTTAATTTAAGTGCATGTGTCATTGAGTCCTGTTAAATCATCCTGCAGAGTGTCTGGTTGCAGCAATCTGTGTGTAGCAATGTGTGTGTCAGTAAATCACAAAGCACCGGTGCCCGTTCTCTCTGCCACCCCAGCCCAGGGCACCGGGCTGGGATTCAGGAGGCAGGCTCCGTTCTCCCATCCTCCACTGGGCTCCAACCTGAAGCGCTGGGAATGGCAATGCAGAGAAACCCCAGCATGGCAGAAGGCCAACTTCTATAGGTCTTGAAACCGCCTCGCCACATCCATGTGATTCTGCTCCTTTATTTGGTCTAGACCAGCATCATGTCAATGGGTTTTTTACTTCTCTGGATCCTAAATAGCCAAACTATTCATCACAGCATTGTGCTGTCTGGATGCATGTCCATCTCCCTCATCCTGGTGTCTCAGCACCTGCTGTTATGAGGTACAGAAGTATCCCTTGCTTCCCCTCCCCATCCCCAGCATCCCAGAATGCTAATGCAAAGGTCACAAGGATTTGAGATGAGGGATAGCTAAAGGTATCCTCGCTTTCCATCCTGTGAGCTGCTATGGGCTGGTTTTGGACTGCCATGGGCCCTGAGGATGGTCCCTTTGTATCAGCTTTCTTCTAGCCTAATCACAGTGGGTTTGGGAGAGTTATTCTTGACTGTTGCTGGTTGATCTAATAAGGAAGAGGATCAGACTGTACTCCTGTCTGCATACGGTTTGGTTTCTTGGAGAAGTTTACCACATGTCGTGCTAACCCTTGGAGAAGTTTACCACATGTCACACTAACCCCAGCCGAGATGGGAGCCAGATCTTCCAGCAAAAACACAAACCAAGACAATTCCTTGCAGTTATAAGGATCAGGCCCAAGACTTCTGGAGCAAGTTTATTAAAATTTGTAGAGATATGTAGACTGAAATTTGAAAACCCCAGCTGTGCATTCAGCTTCTCCTGGAGACTTTATCTTTCAGTGCTAATCCCATTATTGCTATTTTTAAATAGAAATGAAAAACATGAGCACCTCTGCTGAAGGCCAAGGCGAGAACCTGTTCTGCATCCTCTCTTGGGGACAGACTTCTGCATGCTGGTAATCTCCTCTCTGGGATGCAGTGTAGTTTTGCTAGGAAACTATTTTATTTTAGAAAAAATGAGAAATCCTGGTCTTTTCTGGGTGGTTCAAGGATCACTTTCGGAGTCTCTTCAGGTCATTAAATTTGTTTGCTGAGGTGTTTGTTTTCTTTCTTCTGTTGCTCATGTTTTGCTGTGTGCCTGTGTCAAACCCATATTTTCAGCCCAATATTCCAGATTTTCTAAAGGGATTATGTCTCTCTTAAATTGCCAGAAGCTCTGCTTAGCCGGTCTGAAATACTGGCAAACACTAGTCATACTGCAAAAGAGAGAAGAAGCTTTCAGATTTTGTTCTTATAACTAAGAAAATATTTGAATAAAAAAACAGAAGAAATTGACTGAGCAGCAAGCTCTGAGAGCAAATATTCCTGAATAACTCAGGAATTCTTAACAGGATCTTTACAGCCCTTCTGCTGCTAAATTGTAATCATGAACTACCTTTCTATTTTACTTAATAATGAAATGCCAGGAAGCTTCTCTACCTGAACCTTCCTTTGTATCTTGAAGTCTCTGGTATGGAGATATGGAATTTCTCTATATAAATCTGCTGCTCACTCTTCGTTTTTAGTGTCTCTGATATTACTATTGAACAAAGTTTAAATAAGAGCCTCCAAACCAAGACTAGCTACAACATTTTACAGCAAAAAGAAACAAAAAGTAAATATTAGAAACAGTGGAAGCAGAGTGTACATTTGGTTTTTTTTTTTTTTCTGTTTCATATTGGAATAAAGATACAGGAGAAACTTTGAAATTCTGGTAAAGAATTAGATAAAAATTAAGATTTTTTTCCTAGTAAGGGGAGAATTATAGAAAACATGACGTTCAGTTTTTTTTTTTTTTCTGAACATGAGTGAGTCATGGTAGACTTTGCAATATAAAACATGCAGGTTTCCTATGAACCTGATCCGAATGCCCTGGGTCTTCAGACAGGGTGCACACCCTGTCGAGAAATGTGTCCTCCAAAGCCAATATTACTCATCGTGAAGCATCTGGACAAGGTAATGGGAACTGCAGAGAAAAGAGTTAATTTCTAGCTAATTAATTATCTCTGCCAAAGAGTTTTGACTGTGAGCTACCTTTCCCATAATGCACTTGAGCTACATTATTATTAACCCTGTGTGCACACAGGGAACAAGTGAGGAAGTCCTTAGGAAATCCTCTGAATGTACAGAATCTCTGCTCCCCTGGGAGCTTGCACTGGAGAAGTTTCACATCCCAAGGGCAGACTGGATGTGTTAAAGTGAGCAATGAACCCGTTCCCCCATGAAACACCTGATCTTCATCAAATCCACAACTCACCACAGTCCGACAGCAAGGGATTCCTTGCTGGCAACGTCCGAAGGCTCTTGTGTTGGGTGGGGGACAGTGGTCCGTGGAACAGGTACCCCCCGCCTGTTTGCATTGCACATCGTTGTTAGGTGCACGCATGAAACCTGTGCAAAGAAGCTGAGTCTTGATTTCCCTTCCCAAAGAAGACTAAGTATGAGTCAGGGCTGTAGAGTGACTGCAATGATCCTGTGGTCTGGCCACATCCACGCCATTAAATTCTCTTCATTTCCAAAGCAGGAGGATCAACAGTCACACACAGTGCGTTTGACTACTACAGGAGTAGCCCAAGATGGAAACCCATTTTATTTCTATTTCTATTTTACCCTCTCTGTACTCACAGAATCCCCTCAGTGTTTCCTCTGACTTTATGGAGCTCTTACCTAAAGAGCTTTGGAGCACCAGGAGGAGCACAGCAAGGAAAAGGTAAACGATCTTCATGTCCGAATTCAGTGGCAAAAAGTACAATAGCTAACAGGAAAAAAAAACAAACAAACATAAAATGGTCATGCATTTATCCTGCATTACTCAATGCAAATGTTATGTATGACATACATAACAGCTGTATGACAGCTGCAATTTGTAAATAAAAGTTGTCATTTATGCAATAGAGTAAATGTTCTAGAATCAATCTATTGAAATACCACTTTACAAGGAAAGATATATTTTTAAGCACAGTTATATGATGAAGGAAATGTATTTTATGCCTATAAAATTTAAAAAAATAAAATGAATATAGGGATTTTTCTCTCCATTACTTGCAAAATCAGCCAACATCAGCTCCAGTGAAGACTCCTACTTTTGAATCTCATGGACCCTGGATGTTATAACTTTAAGATAAGACAAGATAAGACAAGACAAGACAAGACAAGACAAGACAAGACAAGACAAGACAAAATAAATATCCTCCAAGTTTTATCCAATTCTTATAATTTAAGCAAGTTTTTCCTAGGTGTCTTACAGATAACACTGCTACATAAACGAAACCTTCAATACCTCCATTTAGAGTTTTATCCTTTTTTTTTTTTTTTGAGCAACCGTTTTGGGTCTGGCTGGGATGGAATTAACTTTCTACATTGGAGCCCATATGGTGTGGTGCTCCATGTTTGTGGCAAGCTGACTAATGATAAAAATGTCCATTTTATTTAATTATCACATATTTTGCTTCAGGTATGTGTAGATAATGACTTAAACCATTCTAATTTCTCTGGATAAAGAACACTCAGAAACTTTAATTATTCAAATAATAATAATTTTTGTAGCTTACAAAGCAGTAGCAAGTCCTTGAAAATATCTTTATAGAAAAAGCTAAAGAGCCATCTATCCCTTCTCTCCATAACACCTTTATAACATCCACCAGCTGAAAGCCTCAAAGCGTCTGCCAACATCAATTCTTTCAGCAGGCTCCAATTAAATTTTGCAAATAATACAAACCACTATAATCATCCAGAATCTCCATTACTGACTAAAATAATCAGTCAAATGCATTAATGAAATATCAAGCATTGCACTTTTTCATTGTTTATAAGGTTTTAATTAAGCTGCAGAAGCAGACATCTTGGAGTGACAATTTTCATTTTAGATAAGCAAAGAATATTTTCAGAAAGATACGTATTTTTCTCCTTATCAGTTGAAACTGGTGTGGAAACTATGTCTTCAGCTCATCCTAGACTTCAGGCAGGTAGGTAACATGTGGAGAGGGGGCATGGTGGCCAGCCTGTCCTACCTGGTTCCTCTCAGCGGGGTGGTCAGCTTCTCTGAGCGATGCCTTGCCCCAGAACAATGGGGTTTATATATTCCTGTTGGTGACAAAGCTGCCACAGACCAGCCAGCCAATGACTTGGGCTTCTCACAGAGTTTCCCAGCAGCTGAAGTGTCACTTCCCAATAGCCAACGAGCCAAACATGTTTAGGTCAAAGTGTTCCCCTGAGCACCCAATACTGGGACAAGATCTTCAGCTAATGAATTCCCAGCAGCACAGAGTCACGGAATGGATGAGGCTGCAGGCACCTCTGGGTGCACCTGGTCCAATCCCCCTGCTCAAGCAGGGGCACCCGGAGCAGGGTTGTCCACCTCCAGGTGGCTTTTGAAGATCTCCAAGGAGGAGACTCCACAACCTCCCTGGGCAACCTGTGCCTGTTGTTATACTTGTTGGCAAACTTACTTCCAATTTCTTAAATATGGTGATTAAACTGCCTGCTATTTTAACTACAGTATATTGTTTTGACTTTAAATATTGTTTTGGCTACTCAAGATCTTGAAAGGGGTGCATTTCTCTAACCTGCATCTTAGTAATCAAATACACATAATACATGAATTAATATTGTATACCAGATATACCATGATAGCTGTACTTCTAATTTAGTTTCCTCTCTCCACAATGCTGCAAGGGATATTGTGTGTAGCCCTAAAATCATGTTCTTCTTTTAACAAACACATGTAGGCACATATATGGCATAGAATCATAGAATCATGGAATCATAGAATCATAGAATGGTTTGGGTTGGAAGAAACCTTAAAGACCCCCCAGTCCCAGTCCCCTGCCATGGGCACGACCCTGCCACCAGCCCAGGCTGCCCAAAGCCCCATCCAGCCTGGCCTTGGGCACTGCCAGGGATGGGGCACCCACAGCTTCTCTGGGCAGCCTGGGCCAGGGCCTCACCACCCTCATGGCACAGAATTTCTTCCTAATATCCGATCTAAATCTACCCCCTTCTAGTTTAAAGCCATTACCCTTTGTCCTATCACTTCACTCCCTGACAAAGAGTCCCTCTCCAGCTTTCCTGTAGGCCCCCTTTAGGTACTGGAAGGCTGCTATATATATATATTTGTATGTGTCTTTATGTTTATTTCATAACATATAAGTATTCTAACAAATAAAAGCTGAATTTTCTAATCTGCTTTATATTTTATTTTAGCTGAAGAACATATGAATAGAAAAGAATAATCCAGATATCCTAATCTGTGATTTACTCAATAACAGTCAGGATACTAAGTAATTCCTTATTTAAAATTACACATATTCTATAATGATGGTATTTCTTACTCTCTCATTTCTCTACAGCACATTCACACTAATATATATATATATGTAGATATAAATATAGATATATATGTGCTTTAAGCCAGCTGGGATTTAAAAGAAGAGTCCTTCCACATGGTCTCGCTAACNCACAATATATATATATATATAATATTCTTCTAAATCCCAGCTGGCTTAAAGCAGATCTGTTTATGACCCAGCATGCGGTAGACTCCTGTACTCTGTGAATATTCAGAGCTCGATTCGTTTGCTCACACTTAGGCAAGTGACACCTGGGATGTCCTTGTGTCCCACCTGCCCAACCAGGCTGCTCCAGCAAGGCTTGGTCTCCTCTCTCCTGAACCTTGTCTGCCAGCCCCATCTCAGTCCAGAGCACTGCAAATTGCTCTAGATGTTGGGGTGAAGGCCACTGAATTAATCCCCGTGTATCTATTTATCACCTCCATCCTGCTGTGGCTTACCTCTAATGACAGGGAGTCCTCAGCCAACTTCAGGCCATGAGGATCCTTCACCTTCTCTTCACCATCCTCTTCCCCCAGCGTCCTCTGTGCAAATGACAGGAAGGGATGACAGACCTTTGGTACAATTGCCCAACAGTTGTCCTCATGGCACATCCAAAAATAGCAAAAACAGCATAAAATCCAGTTGGGGAAATGTCCTGCTGCCTGTTCAATGGCCTTGGCCGGCCCCATGGAAACCTGCCCAGACCTGACTTGTCCAAAGCCTGCTTGGAAATCATATCTGCTGCCTGGTGTTTTCTGCAACAGCACTGCGTAAGCTGCCTCTGCTCCTTCCGGGCATGGTGGCTGGGGTCTTCTACCCACAGAGACTCCCAAAATCACGGTTCAGAGAGGATGGAAGCAGAGGGCTTGCCAGCTGTTTCCAAAGCCCTTGAGATATGCATGCAAAGGTGCTGCTATGGGCAGCAGAGAGCAGGAATTCAGCTTCATGCTTGCTGAGCAGCAGTAGTAATTATCTGTGCTTCACAGACTTTATTACTACGCCAGGCTTCATGGAGACTTTTCCCAGATGGGGCCAAAAGCATAGATTTAAATAACCTGAAGGTGGACATCTGAGCTGCCTTTCCCTTCAGTCAATTCAAGAAACTATAAAGCAGATAGCTGGTCATGAGGAAGCTAATCCCAGCACTGAGATTTCATAAAATCATCCACTTAAGTCTTCAGAGGGTAACAACCTGTTCCAGTCCTGTTCCTCATCCAAACGTACCAAAACTGCATTTACCCTTTCCTACCTGTTTATGTCTATAGTTATCACTACGAATACTCTGTCTATTCACATTTCTCCTTGCTTATGAGAACCTGTTTCCATTTATTCTATTGCACGTTCATTTTTGTTACAGTGGGACATTGTCTCATAGATACAGTTGTTGCAAAGGGCAAATTTAGGACTCCAGGGCATCTTAAAAGTTTTAGGTTGCTCCTCTCCCTTTGGTCCATGGAGGTTTTAAGCATTTTTACTCATATGGACCAATTCATGAGCAGCAATGGTTCATACAAGTTTGGGGCTGCTGAGATGCTGTGTTGCCTGAACTGGGAACAGTCCCAGCATCTTTTAAAGCAATCCTAGATCTTTCTTTCATGTAAAGCAGCCATAATCAGGCAGTCCTTGGGTACTTCTGCTCTAGCCCAACATCACCAGTGCAATAAATGTCCCTGAAATTTGTGCCACTCAGCTCCCATCTCCAGTACCAGCCTCATCCAGAAAATTATCCTTCTACCGTGTGTAATTTCCCTGCAAGTCTATATTGATCTTTTCAAGCCAACCTCTCTGTAAAACATTCAGTAACCTTGTACTGCAGCACAGGTTTTGGCTCTCTGTGGCCCAGTGCCCAGCCTGGCTGCACCAGGGGTGCTGGGCTGCTGAGAAGCTGAGCAAGCTGGGAAAAGAGATAAATTAATCAATTAACCTTTCTTTTAATCCCCTCTCTGCACAACTCAAGATGTCTGCAATAAGATAAGAAGAAGAAAAAAAGACACATGGGGATTTATGCAAAATCCTAGCACTTTTCTCCCCCAAAACTGGTGTCAGCCAGAGTGCTACCAATGACCCATCTCACGTGCAGTCAAACCTGTGGTTTCAGCTGTGCATCTGCAGCTTTCTCCCACTTCTCCCTTCGGAAACACAAGATGCACAAGCATTGCACAACCCAACTGCAGGACAGACGAGGCACCACAGGTCCAGACCTCCTGCCTGGTGGGACACAGCACAACAAAGAGTCTGACTGCCAAGTTGACAGCAACTGTATGCGTCTGGGTCTTCCCACCATCCTTGAACTGCAGAAACAAACTCCCCAAGTCACGGGTTAACAAATCTGATGCTGCAAGGCACGTCTTGACTTTTTTAAGTTGTTGGCTCATGTACAATTTGTTTGACATTTTTTTAGGGGTTGAAACTTCTAGAGTAGAGAGTAGGATAAGCAGAAGTGCATTCAGAGGAGATGGAGTAACATGGGAGAGTGGGAAGGTCACAAAGAAACAAGGACCAGGAAATCTGAGAAATAAATATCAGTTTGACAGGTGTGCTGGTTATCCTTCAGGAGTCTGGGCAGTCTGAGAAAGATTAAGTGAAAGTAGATATCAGGAAGGACACTGAAACAACAGAAAAAAATCAAGGGTAACCCTAAGAAGAAGCAGCAGAAATGGAAATGTGATCCATTATAAAATTTTGTATGAAAGATTGTATGCATTTAAGTTAAAATTTCATATACTACTATGCAGTAAACTATTAACTATGTAATTAAGAAGCTGAAAAGAAAGCAGTGCTCATTCTTTTATTGACATGGACAAAAGACAACCAGAATGCTAGAAGTAAAGGACAAAATGTTACGGAGGCAAACGATGGCCATGCTGCTGTTGCAAGCTAGACAATTAAGCTGCACGCTGAAGGCAGAACAAGGACGCTGCAGGACCTAGGCAGCAGTCTTTGCACGTTCCCAGGTATTTCACATAACCCTGCGGCCTAACGTCTCTTACACAAAGTGAAATGTTCTAAGATGGATTGCGCCAAGATCAGGGGATTTGTGGTCAAAGCAGTCCCAAAACGGAGCCTCCTGTCTCATTGGAAGACACCAAAGTGCAGAACCAATTTGGCTGGGAAAGGCTTCTTTCATTGGCCCATTACTGCTCTGCCAGCAACCCCAAATTTTATATAAAGAGATGTGTTTGAGTCTGGGGCACCTGCTGGAGAAGAGAGACAGAAGGCAGCAGTGATCCTGCACCTCCTCTGCTGGTAATTTCTCCTGTGCCTGGCTCTGGACAGGCACCCTCACCTCCTTCCCTTTTTCCACTTCCTTTGCTTTCATTCCTCTTTGATCTAATAAGTATGCAGCATTTGTTAACCCCTCCCATCTCATTACTGAAGTGAGTGTGTACGTGTCCTGCAGAACCATGGGTGGCTTGCAGGGCTTGCAGGAGGAAGCTGTGCTTGCTGACCTCCAAAGGGAGTGGAGAGAGATCCAGAAACCTTCCCTGTAGGCATCACAGACAGAGAGGTCTTGTCTGGAAATGGCTAGCTTCCCATGGAGGCAGGCATCTAGCCAGCACTTGGTGGTCCAAGTTGCCTTTCGAGCTACATAGCTTGCCCAAATTTCAGTTACATTTCGTGTGAGTTGATACTTAACTGATGTTCAAGAGATACAGACGTCTTTTGCTAACTTCCAGAAGGATGATGGTTGACTTGGTCTCTGAACACTTTGTGAATTACAGTAGGCTGAAGGTGAATAATTCATGGGTCTGTGTTGGTTCAGATTTTGATTACAGAGTAATCTGTCCAGTGTCATACAGGTCTGGAATATCATTCTTCAATGCAAGAAGACCAATACCCCAAACAAACAAAGATAGAATACCAGAACAATTTAGGTTGAAAGGGACTGTGGGGACTTCTAGTCTGAATCCCTGCTCAAAGAAGATCTGGTTAGGTCAGGTTGACTAGAGGTAGGTTTAGGGAGGTTTTGAATGTCTACAGGGATGCAGTTTCCATTCCATTCTTCATTCAAGTTAACTGTATTTTGTAAGATTTTGGGCTTGGTCATTCAAGGCATGTTTGAAGCAGTCCCTCATCTGCCAGTCAGGAGGGAATGCTCCATGCAGTGTCTTTTGGTCGTGTGGTCTCTGTTCATTGCAGACAAGAACTTCACATCTCAGCTGTGGCCATGAGGATTCTTTACCAGCTGCTGGCTGTCCTCTTCATGGTGCTCCAAGTGGCTGCAGGTAAGCTGTGACCTTGACAGGCTGGAGAGGTGGGCCAACAGGAGTCTCAAGAGGTTCAACAAAGAGAATCGCAAAGTCCTGCACCTGGGGAGGAACAGCCCCAGCACCAGGACAGGCTGGGGGCACCCAGCTGGAAAGCAGCTCTGCAGAAATGGACCTGGGGGTCCTGGTGGACACCAAGGTGAACATGAGCCAGCGATGTGCCCTTGTGTGAAAAAAAAGGGCTGCAATGGGCAAAGTATTGCCAGCAGGTCGAGGGCAGGTGATCCTGCCCCTCTGCTCAGCCCTGGTGAGGCCGCACCTGGAGTGCTGGGACCAGTTCTGGGCCTCCCAGTAAAAAAGAGACCTGGACATACTGCAGAGAGCCCAGCCCGGGGCCAGCAGGGTGCTGAAGGGCCTGGAGCCCCTGTGCTGTGAGGAGAGGCTGAGAGAGCTGGGGCTGCTCGGCCTGGAGAAGAGGAGGCTCAGGGGGAGCTCCCCCATGGCCCCCAGGCCCTGCAGGGAGGTGCGGAGAGGCCGGAGCCGGGCTCTGCTGGGCGGTGCCCAGGGCCAGGCCCAGAGGCCCTGGGCCCAGCCTGGAGCCCAGGAGGCTCCCCCTGCCCCTCAGGAAGCGCTTCTGTGCTGGGCGGGTGCCGGAGCCCTGGCACAGGCTGCCCCGAGAGGTGCTGGGGGCTCCCCCTTGGGGCTCTCCCAAAGCCGCCTGGACGTGGTGCTGGGCACCCTGCTCTGGGTGGCCCTGCTGGGGCAGGGGGGGGCCAGAGGCACCCAGGGGTGCCCCAGCCTCAACCACGCTGTGATTCTATGCTTCTGAGATGGGGAGAGGAATTAGAGAGGAGAGAGAAAGTGCAGCCACTTTTGCTCACTTTTGTGGTAAATGAGTATTCTTTTTTCACTGTGCAGGTCAGCGCTTAATTCCTGGGCTATATGAGCCTTGTGTATACCAAAATGGAATCTGCATTCCAGGGATATGTCGTCGGCCATATTACTGGGTTGCAACATGTCGTAATGGAGATTCTTGCTGCAAAAGGTATATGAAAGTGCAAGGCATCACCATGGCAATGACTGAGATCCTCCTGATATTTTCTCCCAAGTGACATTGTATGGGCACAGTTGTTGACACCCTCTTCTCTCACTTCTCCAGTGCCAGCCCTGCTGGCATAGAGGGTTCCCAGGGGGCATTCACATTCCATGGCAGCATCTCTTGTGGTGCCATGAAATAAAGACAATAGATCTCCCCAAAAGAACATCACTGCAGAAAATGTCCTGGTAAGTAAGCTGAGACTGTCTCTTTTTCACCATGCAGGGGGTGGAGGAGCTGATGATTCCCTGGATTCTCCTTGGAAATCCTTTCTGCATCTACCTAATGGCCTCTCAATCACCCTGACCCCGTCACTCCTGGTGGCACCTGATCCCGCTGCAACAAAAGGCTCTCATAAGTTTCCTTTGCACTGAAGCAAACATCAGCATCTGCAAACACATAATTTCAACCAAGCATCACCATGGAAACTATTTCTTTCCTCCCTTTAATAAAATCACTTATGATGGCATTTATATGATTGAACCTTGCATGTGTTTGGTGGGGAAGGAGGGGATTTTAGGCCACTCACACCACAAGCAGTAACACACAGGTGGGCTGGTGGCTTGTAGAGCTAGACAGTCTGGAGAAAAGGAGTGGAGAGCTCATCGCTCTCTACAACCACCTGAAAGAAGATTGTAGCGAGAAGGGTGTCAGTCTCTTTTCTCGGGTGACAAGTGATAGGACATGAGGAAAACAGCCTCAGGTTGTGCCAGGGGAGGTTTAGATTAGATATGGGAAGAATTTCTTCACAGAAAGAGTGGCTAGACATTGAAACAGGCTGACCAGGGAAGTGGTGGAGTCCCCATCCCTGGAGGTATTTAAGAGACGTGGGGATGTAGTGCTTAGGGACATGCTTTAGTGGTGGACTTGGTATTGTTAGGTGATGGTTGGACTTGAAGATCTTAAAGGTCTTTTTCAACCTAAACAATTCTGTGATTCTATGATCTCACTATTTGTGTCCTGCCACACCCCCAGGGAAAAGGGAGTTCATTTTATCCCCTGCCCCACAGTGGCCACATTCGTGGAAGACTCCTGCAGTGACCATGGTATCTTTGTCAGGAATGAAACCAAGTTTCTGTCTGTGATGGGTGCTAGTGTCCAACAAGTACACATTCTGGTAGTTTCAAAGCTGCTTTTTCAGGGTATTTTAGTATTTTCGACTGAGATGTCAGAGACAGATTTCATGCTTTCTGTCTCTTTTTCCCCATCGTCATTGCCTAGCAGTGTAGAATCACACAGAGTCACAGAATCACAGAATCATTTAGGTTCGAAGAGACCTTCAAGATCACCTAGTCCCACCTATGACCTAACACTAACAAGTCCTCCACTAAACTATATCGCTAAGCTCTACATCTAAATGTCTTTCAAATCCCTCCAGGGATGGTGACTCCACCACTTCCCTGGGCAGCCTGTTCCAATGCCTAACAACCCTTTCAGTAAAGAAGTTTTTCCTAATATCCAACCTAAACCTCCCCTGGCACAACTTTAGCCCATTCCCCCTCGTCCCATCACCTGGCACGTCGGAGAAGAGACCAATCCCCACCTCGCTACAGCCTCCTTTAAGGTACCTGTAGAAGATGCCAAGGTATCTCCAGCTACTTCCGTCAGTGGGCCTGGAGGCATTTGGGACATTTCATTCCTGAGGGGATCTCATCAAAGTGAAAACCAGCAACATTTTGGATGACATCAGACCCCTGACAGTGACACAAACTAGAAAAAAGGTACAAAGGGGGAAAGAGAAGGACACCAGCAAACACATTGTCACAGTATGATCCTTACTGCTGGCTCAGTAATACTGAAGGGATGGACTCTGTGCTCCTAGCTTGATACCTTTAGCTGTCAAATCAAAAATAAGATGGAGTGGGACCTGTCCATGGAGATTTTAATCTCGTGTTATGATTTCTCCCTGGTTACTCGAGATAACAACATGATCATAAAAGTCATCATCTTGGTTAGATAGTTTTTGTCTACTGTTCAAAGTTTATGACCATGTATATATTTGTTACTGATTGAGATGATCTAAACTTGTCTCAGAGCTTTATCTGTTAGCTCTAATGCAGTACATCCATTACAGATGCATTTATAAATATAGAACACCATATAAATACTGCTTATCCTCCATTTGGTGGATCTACTTTGGTAGTACAAAAGTTGGTAACAGTTTTTGCAGCTAATCTAAATGAATCTGAATTTCTTTACTATACACTCTGCAGCTGCATCAAAATGCATTGATCTCCTATGTGTTAGTTATGCCTTACGGCTAGAATTCAGTTCAATGCACATGAAGGAGGTGAAGGGATGACATTACCACGCAACTGAGTAACGGTCTGTGGTTTGCTAGGCCACCAACCGTCACTGTTGTTCAACCTAGCTCCTCTTTGGAGCAGACTAAAAGACCTGCTCTTCGGCAAACTGCTAGGGCTCAGACTTTTCTTGGTCCCAGTGTTCTGGCTGTGCCTGAATTCAATGACTTTGAGATACCTGGAGCCTTCTTTGCAATGAACAAACTGTCCTCTGGAGGTGATGGATGGAACAGCAGACTGGTGTTGGTGTAGTAGCATTTTAAATAGGAGTGACACTACAAAAGACCGTCTTAACATTTGCTGCTTTTTTCACCAGAAAACTATTAGGAGCAAAGTTTGGGATTCTCCCTTCTTTTTGCTCCTGACCACCTCAGGTTGAGTAACAATAACAGTTGGTAGGCAAGCTAACCACAAACTCTTGGCAAGTTGTGAAGTAACGACATCTTATGTCATTTTGTTTCCCTCCATTTTATGCTTTATGGTCAGAAGTTCATAGACACACCAGCAATTGAACTATTACTTTTTTATACTGAAAAAAAACCAAACAAATAAGCAAACAAAAAAAAAAAGAAAAAAAAAAAGAAAACCACCACCACCACCGACAAAAAAAAAAAAAAAAAAAAAAACCCCCCCCCCCCCCCGAAAAAAAAAAAAAAAAAACAGTTCATTTTCAAAAATATGTAGAAAATAAAAAGCTACCTCATTCATATCAGGATATGAATTTCAGGGAAATCATTTGTAGGCATATTTTCATATGCATATATTTGTGTGTGTGCCTGTGCACATATGCACGTGTATATTCATGTATACTTAAGAAATTGATAGCAAAGTATTGAAAAAATTATCACACTAGTAACTAAATTGGGGACCCAATAAGAAATTAAATATGTCAGTTTAGTTTTGAGAATAAATGATCTGTGAGCCAAGGTGCCATTTGCAGAGGGATTTTGGTCAATTAGATACTCTTGTTGTTGAAAATAGCACATGTATGTATCCTCTTATGATATAATTCAGGTGTCATATTATAATGATGCATGAACAAAGTTTTGTTGACTGAAGTGAGGTGTAAAGTAAAATATGATATGAAAAAATATTTAGTATTGATGTCTTTGGATAGTTCCTGGGTATGCCAAACTCAGCAAGTGACTTGGTGCAATGGAAGATCAGTAGATAGGAAAGGATCCCCAGACCTTAGAGATTATGCTAACACTCCTCAGATCTTCTTTATATGGATTTACAGACTGAGTTTGGGTTGGATTTTGCTTTTAAATAGAACCATAAAACAAAGTGCGTTTGAATGCGGGTTTGGCGGTCCAGCTGTGCCTTCAAATAGAACCAATTTCAAAGATGGACTGGATTGCTTATGGCGTTGTCTAATTGAGTTTGAATATCTACAGGTATCAAGATACTATAAATTTGCTGGGACGCCATTCAAGTGTTTGACAGCTCTCATTGTGAGAGTTTTTTACCTTATATCTAATAGGAATTTTCCTGGTTATAATTTGTGTCTGTTACCTCTCATCCTTCCACTGGGAACCTCAATTAAGAGCGTGGCTCCATCTTCTCTGTAGCTAACATTAGGTAGTTGTGAAAAGCAATCAGATTCCCCTTTAATTGTCTTTTTCTCCAAGCTGAACAAAGATGGGTCCCTCTTCTGCTCCTCATATTGCTGATCCCCCAGTACAAATTCTGCATGTTTTCAAAAGAAAGAAATATTGGATACACACTGCAGGACCTGGTGGTGGAGCCCACACACAGGTTCCTGCCCTACTAGGCTCTGGAGCACCTTCAGAGTACCTTTGGAGTACCTTCAAAGTACCTTTGGAGCAACTTCTTGTTCACTGTCCTCCTAGGGAATATAGTTTGCATGCACAAAACCCCCTCTGCAAATTGCACCAGCATGAAGTCACAGAAGACCACCAGGGTATTACTTCAAAACCACACTAATGCAATTGAAAGCTTCACTGTGGATACTTCTCTAGAAGTGTCAGTGTTCACCTGTGAACAAAAAGGCAAGGCAGATATTAGGAACTGGAGAAAAAAAAAAAGAGCTGAAAACAAAAGAATAAACACAATTGGGCACTATACAAATCCAAGATGCATTTTGGTTATTGCATGTGATTCTAGTTAACTTACTCCCAAAAGGATGTAAAGATGCAAAGAACTGAAAAAAAAATAGAGAAATGTACAACAAGAACGAGCCACTGAAATAGCTGGATCCCTTTGAATACTGAGTAGACAGATGTGGTTGACAGAATCCCTCTTTTCAGTGTGGAAAATGTGACAACCAAAGGAGAGGATGAGAAAAGTCCACTGCATCGGTAATGATGCAGAGAGGCAAAAATGGAATACATATATGCTATGCGCCATGACACAAGAAGTAGCATAGCTCTGTGAGATGATCAGTTGGCAGACTTAGAGCAGACAAGCAAAAAATGCATGTCACCTAAGGCATAATATGGTTGTGGAATTATTGACTAACAGTCCTGTGGAGGCCAGAAGTATGAGATCAGCTAGTCATGGAGAACTACTCAATCAGGAGCTTTGCAACCTGAGGGTCCGGAGGCAGCCTCTGGCATTGGATTTTCCTAAACTGATGTGCTTTGCATCAGCTGGAAGGGCATACAGGGACATGACCACCATGCATTCACCCTGATTCTACACATTTTATGCTCTTTACTGAGGCATCCTTACCGGACACTAAGCCAACTGACTTTTGTTTTAGTTTCGTATATCTAACCTGTGTTCTTATATTATGTCTTTATGGAACAGAAAATAAACTAACTGGGACATTTTGTATTGCAATCGATTATGTTGCTCCTCACCAGGAACGGTTCAACGTATGTCCCAAGATGTTTGGCACATACCATTGTGGCGTAACGTATCTTACACAAACTGGAGTGTCACAAGAGGTATTGCATGAAGATTCTGGGATTTTCCAGAAGAAAATTTTCGGTAGGCTCAGAGACAAACTCTGCTTTTTGACTGGGAAGTGAGAAGCAACTCGATTCTGGTTGGATTGTAAGTCAACAAAAAGATGGGTCACTTTCTGATTGGCTCGATGTATACTTGGTGAAAACAGAAAGCAATCATCACTACCCATAGCAAGTACATTATAAAAGAGGCTTTCAGTCCCACAGCCAAAGCCCTCTGGAAGGAAGAGACCAAGAAGAGGTCTTGTTTGGCTTCTGGGCTCATCTAATACCTGGTAATTTCTCAGTTCTTCTCAGTCTTTCCTTTAATGTAGGTTACTAAAAATGTTAATCTAAGTTTCCCAGAAATTTTACAGGTTGAATAGCTAGTTCAAATATGTGCTAATACCTAGTAGGCTTTGATAAAGATACCCTGCTTATTAACTCCTAGGAAAAAATGGGTCTGGGTCAGGTTACTTTAGAGAGCTCTGTGGTCCAGAAAAGTTGCTGGTCTCTTAGGCAGAAACCAGAATATATTTGGTATCTATGTTAAGAACTTTATTTCATTTTCAGAATTAAGTTAACTTTGCTTAGTTATTTCTCTTGATATTTTCAAATATATAGAATTTTGTGCAAACTTCTGATACTAATTTCAAAGCTGGTTTGGGCTACTCTCTGCCATTCCATTTGCAGAAATATAACATTTCATCACAACCTCATTTCCCTGCATTGCTTAAGAGAAAATAATTTATGATAGATCAGAAGATTCACTAATGACAAGATATGTGATATTAACTACCTCCCTTCTATCCATAAGCCCCATCTAGGCTATCTTATCCCATTTTACAAATATTACTTGCATTTATCATTGACTCTTTCAATGGAGTCATTGCATGTTTGATTTTAAATATCATTTGTCAATTGGGAACTGGTTTGGTTGTACATTTCCATTCTTGAATGGTTGTCTGTAGACTAAAACTGAAGATTTTGAGCAAGTTGCTTTTAGCTGCTATATCTTGATAAGTTTTAAAATTGAAAAATGAGCATTTCTTTCCATTGTTTGTAAGTTTGACTGTAGAATCACCTCATTTTGCTTAGTGTTGTTTATTTATTAGATAAAACATTTAACTAAACATAAGGTCATGTCTGCATTTTGGCTAAGGACTATTTGCAAAATGTGAGAGGAAATCCAAATTAAAATAATTTAATAATCACGTATCCTGAAAGCATGTTGCCCCATACATCTTCCTTTTCCCAGAAATGCTCAGACAGCAGTCATGAGGCCAGATAGGTATTACTGGGCATATTTGAAAGTCTGAAGAAAAAGTAATATAATTGCCATTTTGATTAACACAGTATTTGTACAGTTCAGAAAACTGTAGGTTCGAGGGCTGTCTGTCACACACCTTTCTTGCTCCTCTTCCCTGTAGTGGCTCAGCAAATCTGCAGTCATGAGGATCCTTTACCTGCTCTTTTCTCTCCTCTTCCTGGCACTCCAGGTTTCTCCAGGTAAGATGAAAAAGGAACAATAGGATGCTAGGAGGGGATTTTTGTGCACCTGACACATTTTAAGCTCTATTAGTTAAAATTGCTAGAAACCAAATAAGAGTTAATCAGATACTCAGCTTGGTGCCTGTGCTGTCCACCTCTCCTGTAAGAACTATTTCAAAGTTGGAAATATGATGACTGCTGAAATCATTCCTCCTTGCTGGTGTCTTTCTAAAATGTTCCTGATAAATGTTCTAGAGTTAGACACCTGAGACTCTGTGCTGGCCATGGTTTGTGAACAACAAAGCAGTGCATATATGGGCAAAAATGAAGACTGGCCAACTAGTCTTTGATTGGAACCAGTAGTGAAGCTTCTGAGCCATGTTTCTTTTCCATAAGGTAAAGGACAAGGAGTCAGGAGGTCTGTATCATTCCCTACCTGTACCTTAATGCTGGATATTCTGCCTCCATGACCAAGATACAGGGCTTGGATTTCGGGAGACCTACTCCTGACTGTTCAGCAATGCCACATAGGCATTTATGAGTCTGACCTCCTCCCTGAAAATGCTGTCACTGGAATGCAGAAGAGTCCCTGTAAAAATGGATACGTGGGAGGATAACAACTGGGATGCAGGGAAGGATTTGTAGACCTGCTATATGAGCTCACCTCTTACATGGCTTTTCAGCTTGGCCAAATCTGGGCAATAGCCTTTAAGGCAAGTTGGTGGTGAAGGCAGCTCAATGAATGGGAACTCCTGCTGGCATTGAGACTGCATTCACCCCGCCCTGCAGAATCCAAGGGAAGGAACTTTGTTCTTGTTGTTGTTGCAGGATTGTCTTTGCCCCGGCGGGACATGTTTCTCTGTAGAAAAGGGAGCTGCCACTTTGGAAGCTGTCCCGTCCCTCTGATCAAAGTTGGAAGGTGCATTGGGTTCCGCTCCTGCTGCAAATTGTGAGTTTGACATTCATTGAGGTTCATCCACTGTATGAGCAGACAAATATACTTTGCCCATGTCCTTAACCCCAAAGTGCCATTGAATGTTCAGACTGGATATAAGAAAAAAATAATACATCACGAGGACAGTCTGGTCTTGAAGTAAGTTGCTAGCAGAGCTCCATGGTGCTCTTTCTCCTGAGATGATGTGCACCATGATGTGCCTCAGCAAGAAGGGCAAAGTATAGTCAGAGATGTCAGCCATGTGCTGTCCCAGTTGTCTTTGACCTCTTTATAGCTCCGCTACCAGAGCAAAATACCAGGGTTTAATATTTTCAGAACTGGGTTGCGGTGGTGTGTGGGGAACAAATGGGAATTCAGTTACACTGCAGGGTGAACACAGATCCGAGTGTTATCGAATGTGTGCAAAAAAATGCAACTATGTTGTAAAAAGAAACCCTCATACAAAAGATAACCTTCTATTTTCACTTGGGAATGAATGCATTCACCCCAATATCAAGGGATATCAATTCATTTCCCAGCTTTTCCTGGAGCAATAGGAAAGCACTGTTCCCACTCAAAGATGTGAGTGCTCAAGGCTGTCCCAGCCTGACTTGCACATGACATTAGGTATTTTGGAATGTATATACCCAGGAGGAAAATATACATGGACTGAAAGTAAATAGGGGAGGAATGCAAACACAAAGAGAACCTGATATTTTTTTTTTCCTCTTTCTGCAGTCCGTGGTCTGTATAAAAACTTCATGGACTGTCCATCCAAGAGCTATGAAAATTTCTTCTAGGAACTTCCTTTGAATCCCCTTCCTGCTCCAACCACTGGATCCTGCTACAACAAAGCCTCGAGCACCTCTCATTTTTAATGCAAAAAGCTGTATGATGTAGAGTAAATCCAAAGGTAGTCTGCATTGCCTTCCCTCCTTTTGAATAAATTGCCATTGCGCAGCATTCACATTGCTGAAACACGGGTGTCTGTTGCATGGGCTGAGGGTGACGACTGTACCTGGGTTTTGATACACAAACCCCAGAGGGCAGCAATTTACAGTGTGCCAACTGCTCCTTAATTTGGGCTTTTCTGGGACATGCAGCTGTCCAGGGCTAGACAGACATGGGCTGAAGACCTTACCCTTCATACCAAGAGATAAGCAGGCTGGAAGAACTCAGCTTCCCTTTGTGGGAATGTACTCAGATGCCCAAAGTCTTTAAAACAAACAAGCAAACAAACAAAAATGCAGAAATCTTTTATTTTGGGAAAGAGGAATAGAAATAACTAAAAAATCCAGATACTCACTATCTGTTAAAATATCAGCATGTGGGACTCGACATTGTGGCTTCGGGAAGCTACCTGTGAGCATCCCTGGAAAGATGTAGGCCTATTTTCTTATTTTTTTTTTTAACAGTGCAACAGTTTCAGCCACTTCTTTGCTCTCCAGAAGTTGTTTGCCCTTCAGTTTCACAGCAAAGGATGGGATTTTTTCTTTTTTTTTTTTTTTTTGTCCCTCACCTGTCCCTCTGAGAAGATACATAAAAGACAATAGGTGGAGAACAGCTTATGCTGGTCTCCTCATTAGTTCCTCTCCCACCACATGACACACTCCCTTCAGCTCTCAGTTGGGATACATACATTTCTGAAATGCTGTTCAGGAGGTGATTTTGTTTGCATGCCAAAATCACAGCATTTATATGTCCTATGACTGTTTCTTTGCACTTCTAAGCTGGGAACAACCTTATCCTAAGGTGTCCCATCTGACTTCTAATCCTCTGTGGTATGATTTCTTATACAGTGATATAAAAATTTGTATCCTGATTTTTTTCCCCATTATTTCTGTATTATAGTCAAAGGCTTACAGGGATTCTGGTGGCAGTGTGAGAGCAGTAATCCATACATCATGGACCTCCTGGAGATAAGGGTGATCCAGGCTGAGGAGCGGCCTGAGGACACACTGGAGCTGCCATCCCATGTGGAGGGGGACCACGGGGAGGTTGGGGAAGATGCAGTGGCAGGGGCTGTGATACCAAAACCAGGTAGCTCTCTGTCTGACATAGAACCATAGGAATCACAGAATGGTTTGAGTTGGAAGGGACCTCAAAGCCCACCCAGCTCCAACCCCTGCCATGGGCATGACCCCTGCCACCAGCCCAGGCTGCCCAAAGCCCCATCCAGCCTGGCTTTGGGCACTGCCAGGGATGGAGTACCCACAGCTTCTCTGGGCAGCCTGGACCAGGGCCTTACCGCCCTCAAAATGATGAATTTCTTCTAATGTCTTCTGCAGCCCCCTTTAGGCACTGGCAGGCCGCTGTAAGGAAGCTTTCCCTTCCCCAGACTGAACACCCCCAGCTCCCTCAGCCTGTCTCCACAGGAGAGGTGCTCTAGCCTCTGGGCATCCTCGTGGCCTCCTCTGGCCCTGCTCCACCAGGTCCCTGTCCTGCTGGTGCTGGGGGCCCCAGAGCTGAGCGCAGCGCTCCAGGTGGGGTCTCACGAGAGCGGAGCAGAGGGGGACAATCCCCTCCCTCGCCCTGCTGACCGCACTGCTTCTGGTGCAGCCCAGGGGATGGGTGGCTTTCTGGGCTGCAGGCACACATTGCTGGCTTATGACACAATTAAGAGAAAAGCAGAGGAGCCCTATGGATGAAAGCAAGCCAGCACTCTGTATTAAGAGGAAAAAAAGACACCAGAACAGAGACAAATCTGTGAAACTGCGTCTGAAAGTATCAGGTGTTTTCAATAGTCATCATAACAGAAGTCATAAGTTTTGCTGAGAAATGCAAGCATGGAAAGGAATTAGCTTATAAAAAACCCACAGTTATTGACTATTCCTTAACTAGTGAATAAGCAGGATAATTATCCTGTACTCATTTTTATCCCAAATGCAATATGAAAATGTAACATCTAGCTTGCTGTTTCTCATACCATTTCCTACACTAAACAGTGTTCAATGCTGTTAATGCACTACACAGAGAAGATCCTTAAATCTTATTTATGACATTTAGAATTACAGATATGTAATAGACAGGACTTGCAGGAAATCTTCACTCTTCCGCAGCAGCACACGGAGACCAGGCGCAATAGCAGACGGCTCTAGAAATGGCACTGCTGCCGATGTTCACATAGCCCTCACAGGTCTGTCGGTTGTCCTGCCTCTATTGACTGCAATGGGAGTCTAGCCACCACTGTGTCTGCAGTCACCTAAATTAAGTCTGAGGATCTGAATCCCCCCAGATGTGTTGCATGTGATGTGTACTGTAGAAGATGTGGTGTATGTATGTCACTGATCACATTATATTTGGTACTGAAATATTTCTCCTTGGCTTGGCCTCTCTCTTCCCCTCCTCAGTTCTATCTGAACTACGCAACCTTGTCCAAAGTACTCAATATTCCCTCGAGCGGCACCACTCGGCAAGGTAACCTTCTATGGTTATATCTGGGAATGAAGCACACACCATTAAAGTAAAGGACAGGAAACGTGGTTATTTCACAACAAGGAGGAGTTAGTGGGTAGCTCGCCACCAACTGACAAGGCTTCTCTACAATTCAAAAGCAGAAATTTCTTTTTGATGATCCACCTTGACAAAAATCTTGCCCACAGTGTACAGGATATTGTTTGCTATGAATGGCCAAATTGCATCTCTGGCGTGGTCCTGCCAGGCACAGACATCCCTTGTCCTCGGCAGTGGTACCAAGCGGTACCAAGGGCTGACCTCACCCTCTCCACAAAATGCCTCCATGATTGTGTTCCACCTGGGAGGAAAGACGTGTGCGTATCCATGAACATGTGCGTTCATAAGAAGTGACCCTGGTTGTTTTGGTGAAGCCTTCTCTTTTCAAGGCGGCAAAACCCCTCAGCTGTGACCAACTTTCCAGCTGGGTATTAAGCGTTTGGCAGAGGTGCTGGGCGTTTGTTTGTGTGCGTTTGCTTCCACCGTATTTCACTGGGAAACTTAATCCGTCTGTCACTTCCTAAGAAAATGGCTCTGTGCTGACTCTTTATTTTTCCAAAACAGACCCCATTAAAAAAAAAAAGTATTTGCAATTTTCTCTTTAGGGAGATTGCTTGACAGCACAACTCTGCTTGATGACGGAATTATGAAGCAGGGGGCTCACAAGGGGTTTTCATTTCCTACCTTACTCAAAAAGCAGACATACATATCATAAAGAAGTACAACATAGAGATGCAGATACTTCCCATCTTGACAAGACTGAATGTCCATCCTAGGGAGGTTCCCAAGCCCTGGGACCCCCAAGTGCAGGGATCCCATCTCAGGAGACATACAGGGAATGGTATGGGCTAAAGTTGCGTCAGGGGAGGTTTAGGTTGAATATTAGGAAAAACTTCTTTACCGAAAGGGTAGTTAGGCATTGGAATGGGCTGCCCAGGGAAGTGGTTGAGTCACCATCCCTGGAGGTCTTTAAAAGACGTTTAGATGTTGAGCTTAGAGATATGGGTTAGTGTGGGCCTTGTTAGAGTTAGGTCAGAGGTTGGACTAGGTGATCTTGAAGGTCTCTTCCAACCTGAACGATTCTGTGATTCTGTGATTCTGTGTATGTGCTCATCCCACCCCTTTAGAGGTTTAGCTGCCTGTTTTCAAAGCCAGGATTTAAATGGAGCTGCTATGTGGCATTGAATCACACTGCTGCATGAGAAACAGCTGTGATGAGCAGGACCCTCCCAAATATCACTTGAGAACTTCTTTTAAGCTCAAGTCCTTTTCCTTGGCCCTTGCTAGGCATATTTGCCAGCTTTGTCTGACCCTAGCTGTGTACCTTGCTGACTTGCCTCCCAGGTTTAGAACTGGAGCTGCCTCATTGCTATGAAGCCAGAGTTCCCTGGTGGAACAGCCTGGCCTTGCTGCTTGCTGGTAAGTATTTTGGTCACATGTACACCTCCACTCACTAAAACGTACATCTGCACTTGCAGGTGTGATGCAGCCTTGTGTGTTCATTTGCAGAAAGGCTGAGGTTAGCGTCTGATAGCAGAGAGCAGCAGGGCTGGTCCTGCAACGTCTCTGGCACCTGGTGGGACCAGATGGGCAAAGAGAAGGAAATACCTTATTTCTTCCCTGGAAATCTGTAAACTTTAAGATATAGGTTACCATCAGCAAGTTTGCCGTGACACAGAGCTGGGAGGAGTGGTAGATAAACTGGAAAGTTGTGCTGCCGTCTAGAGGGACCAGCACAGGCTGGAGCAATGGGCTGCAGGAACCTCCTGCAGTTCAACGAGGAGAAGCACAAAGTCCTGCACCTGGGGAGGAACAGCCCCAGCACCAGGACAGGCTGGGGGCACCCAGCTGGAAAGCAGCTCTGCAGAAACGGGCCTGGGGGTCCTGGTGGACACCAAGGTGAACGTGAGCCAGCGATGTGCCCTTGTGTGAAAAAAAAGAGCTGCATTAGGCAAAGTATTGCCAGCAGGTCGAGGGGAGGTGATCCTGCCCCTCTGCTCAGCCCTGGTGAGGCACAGCTTTATTCAAGCGGGGAAAAGCAGCCTCTGGCCACACGACAGCAGGCCCACGGCAGGATGTCTCCAGCACACGGGTGCCCTCACAGCCAGCAGGAGCAGGGCTTCAACTCCCACGGTCACACCACGGAGAGACTGCAGAGGCGGGAAGGGGAGAGGACGTCAGGAGCTGCTTCCAGGAGCGAGAAGTGAGGGGGACGTCCTGCTCAGAAAGTCCAGGGATTCACCGCCATCTCCTACATAAACAAAGCATAATATGTGGCTACCAAATTCTTGAATGTTTGACTTTTGAACTTGCCTTTTGCAGCAAACCATAAATGTTGACTATCTTCCAAAGATGAGATAACGATTACAGTATGCCAAAAAACTACAGAATCCCCTTTCTTGTTTACATTGACCTTCATTTCCTGGAGCCAGAGATGCTCCTGCACAGAGAAAGAGTTGAAAAGAAAAGATAACTGGGGAGAATATTTGTTAATTCCAAAAGGGACTGCTGGCACTACATTAGGTTTTCAACACACTTTATGGGCCAAGTGTTAAAACTTGCCATTTGCACCTTCAATAGCAAGTTATCTACCTTGAAGGACAAACAGATAAAGCCCTGAGGCACAGATATCTGTGGGCATTTGTGGTCCAAAGAGATATTTTCTGACCTCTCACTGCCCCTGCAAAAGGAGCAGCTTGTCCGTAAAGCCTCAGCAAGGTCATCCATCCTGGGGTAGAGGGCTTTGATATCTCAGTCACACACATCTAGAGATCCTCAAAAGGTGCTAAATACCTGTGATTAGACAGTATACTTCTCCACCACACACACAAGGCGTGTCACTTTTTGGGTGAGCAGGATAGGATGTACAAGCAGTGAGTGCAATGGGAGGTCATCCGGAGACACTCTCAGAGCAGCAGTTAAATCTCTGGGTTGGACCCCAGAGATGAAGCCCTCCTCCCTCACCCACAGAATAAGCCAAGCTCATATTCCTGGCTTCTCTCCCCACACCAGCCTATGTGCTCTTGGAGGAAGGGAGATTGTGAGAGCATCTTCTGATACATCCCATTGCATGACTTCTCATGCTGGAGCAAAACCACAAAGGCAGTACTCAAACACATATTTTCCAGTTATCTTCCTCATAGGTCTTCCTTATGCTTTCTTCAAAGCATAGGGTCTCTGGATGAGGCAGAATGTAGATCTTACGTCTGATGTTCTGCATTAAGTAAAAAAGCAACCAGTGTTATTTGGAGAATGCCGTCAGAAAAATTTCCATTTGGAAGTTAAACTCCCTTGGGCTCTATACATAACACAGTTATCTCTAAAGCAAAACTAAATTTTTTTTCAAGAGAGACAGAAGAAAAGGGATAGACTAGGTATGCTTTCAAGTGTACTCAGACATAAGGGTTATTCCAAGTGCTCTCTTGCTTCTGCCTCTCCTTACCAATGGCCAAACTAGAGAAGGTGTGCACGCTTCAGAGATGCTAGTGCCAATGCTGAATGCAATGGTAAAACTATGATCATGAAATGATTCTGCAGTAGCTCCCTAGTTAGGAGAAATATGGGAAAGAAATATGTAAGTAGCCAAAGAGATCAGGAAAACACAACTTCTCAAGCTAACTGAAGTGGAAAGTACGGAAAATCTCTGTACTGCTGCATGTAGTGCCTCCTCCCTTTAATTTGTAGAGCTTCTATTTCTCTGGAATACAAGACCCTGGTCTCCCTCTTCAAACATTATAGAAACCTTCCATTCTTTCCTGCACTGGGGAAACCCTAGTTCCAGCTTCAGCTGATTCCATGCTCTAATGGGAAGGAATTCATACTTTCAATTTACTCTTCTTGATGGAAAGCTCAGACAATGTCATTATACGCAGAGGTACTTCCAACAGTTTGTTATTTAGACAGTTCCAGTACACTGGGACTTGAGAGAGGCTGAATGTGCAGCCAGCCTGGAAGAGACCCCATAATTACCTACCTGAGGAGGGATGCTCCTGGTCTTCAGGCAGTAACAAACACAGCAGACATCGCTTGTGTCCAGATGCCCTTAGAGTCAGGGAATATTGCTTTGCCCAAAACACCCTGGTTTTATACCACTGCCATGGGGTTGGAGGTGTGTTTATTCCCACCATCAAATTTCCCCTTGGCCAATCAGGAAGTGACCCATCTGCGTGGGGATGGTGGGGTTGCTCCTTGTCCCTGCCAGCTGCAGCCGGAGAGGCCGACTTGCTTGCTGGGGCTGTTGCAATTGTCATCATTATCCTCGTGCAAGAACACTTCTGGTGACACCCCGGTGCACAGCGGGCACACGGGCTGTGCTGGCTTGGCACAAACTGCCTGAGCTATGCCTGGCACAGACAGCAGCAACCAGTTTCAAAAAAACAGATAATGTGTCTGTCTTTGTATCATCCAGGCTGACAAAATAACCAGTTAGCATTGGATGTGGAAGAACATGGAGAGTATTGTAAGCCTTCTTACCTTTCAAAATTATAGAAGAACTTTACTTCTTTTCATCTGGATGTTTTGGAAATAACATATTGATTGCCACATGCATTTATGACCTGATGTTCAAATGCAGACATACATCAATGTGTCTAGTTCACTACTTCCATGCAAGTCATGTCATATCATCAGTAACATAAAACATCATTTATTTAATACAGCCAATGATCTTTCTCTTCCTCTTGCTGTTTCTTCTCCATATCTACTATGTTATGAGGTGACTTGCCACAACAATGTCATCGTTTTTTGCAAGGTTCTGAGCAAACAGGCTCAAGGGACAGTGGAACAGCTTCATGCTGCAGAGCTAAAGGCTGCTCATGGTGACTATTAAATGTCCAATTAAATGATACATGAACAAATGTGAAGGAAATGAGCCTGGAAAGTTGGTTGGAACCTTCTGTGCTGGGTACAGGACCTGGATAGCAGGGCAGGAGCTGCTAGGGGATGTGAGGAAAGACCCATGTGGACACAGCTCTTGGGGCTGTGCAGATCCCCCTTCCCTCCTTAAACACCCCTACAGCCTTCCCACAGGGATTTATGCCACAGGAGATGGGGTTGCTTTGACTCCAGCAGGAACCTTCAGCCTTGGGAACAGGGCAGAGGTGGCCAGGAAACAAATGCAGGCATGAGCCCCATGGCTCTGGGAAGGGCTGCACACCCAGCTGGGAAGCAAGAGGTGGGGAAGTCAAAGAGGAAAGAACAGGGGTGATTTGCTTCATGGGAATGGAAAGCCTTCAATAAAACATCCAGAGTAACTAATTGCTGAAATACACACACATACACGGATGTACCCACATGCATTTAACTATACAGGGCTGAGGTCTCCATTTGTAGGAAGGCTGAGGTCACTGCCTGTGGACAGAAAACAGCATTGCAATCCCAGTTTGTCTCAGACAGACAGGGAGGTAAAGACACCCTGCATGCTTCCTACTGGACTACACGTTTCCAGGTCATGGTACATGGACCTGTTGGAGAGCTCATCTTGAGGAGTAGCTGGACAGCCAGTCCGGTAGACCTATTTCCCTCCAAGAACTAAAAAGGTCTCCTTGTGGGCTGCCTGTGGGATCAAGCCCCTCCAGTAGGGATGTGGGGCTGAAAGAAGGGGGGGTTCTGTGGGGCTGGCAGCTGATGAGGGAGATTGAGAATGGGTTGGGGCCACCAGAATGGATTGGGTGGGCAGCCCCAGCTATGCCTGCCCAAGGGACACACCGCCCAGCACAGCTTCTGCACGCAGCCAGCGCTGCTGGTGCCCGTGGCTGCCAGGGACAAGGGACGCCCGTGCCCGGCAGGACCAGCACGGGGCTCCCGCTCGCCCTCCCCAGCAGGCAGCAGCTGCACAGCGCCTTCCTCACCCACAGCAAACATCCTGGCCCCACAGGGACTGCCAGCCCCAGCGTCCCCATTTGGCTGACGGGGAAGAGCATCCCTGGGCACCCTCTGGCACAAGGACACGCTCCCACTTGCCACCAGCTGCAATGCCAAACTGCACGCCTTTATTCAAGCGGGGAAAAGCAGCCTCTGGCCACACGACAGCAGGCCCGCGGCAGGATGTCTCCAGCACACGGGTGCCCTCGCAGCCAGCAGGAGCAGGGCTTCCACTCCCACGGTCACACCACGGGGAGTCTGCAGAGGCGGGAAGGGGAGAGGACGTCAGGAGCTGCTTCCAGGAGCAAGAAGCAAGGGCAACATCCTGCTTTGAAGTTCCAGCTCTTCAACCGAACATACTGCAGAAAGAAAACACACTTTGAAGTCATCTGCTTTTATTTCCATTTTCCTTCTTTTTGTATCTCCCAATGTGTATCACTTCTCCTGGATAACAATGATAATGACATATGAAGACTAATCCCAATGGAGATAACCAGTTTGTATTGCAGATGGCTTGTTTGCAGCCTTGTTTCCAAGGCTTTGCAGAGACATCAGGGAGGGAGTCCTGTGTTTCACGCAACCGACAGGACAGCCTTCATTCTTTTCCAGCCTGGGGAAGCATTTCTGAAAGCCCCCAGGCCAGGCAGCCCCATAGAGCTGAGGGGAATGGGGAAGGTGCTGTCCGACTTTGGGCTCCTCCAGGCCCTCACAAGACACTTTCTCCTTTCCTCCCCTGGCCTCTGCCCTGGAGCATGTATAGCACAGAGCCAGTAGCTAGGCTTGGGGCTTAAACACAACATCAGCTATTTCTGCCATCACAGTAGCAGGCTCAATTTCATCTCCAATCCCAAAGCTTACTTTTTGCAGCAAAAGAAAAGTGTTGAACATTTCCCATGGATGATAAAGGGGAAAGAGCACTTCAGAAATCCACAGTAGCCATTTTGTCGATGACATTCCTCTGTACTTCCTGGAGCCGCGGTGGGTCCTGCACAGAGCAAAAGTTAAAGAAAGTGATTATGGGATACCTATAAAAATTGTGTGTGGGTCTAGAGGGGTTGATACTGCCCATGGATCTCAGTCTACCACGTGCACAAAGCACCAAACCCAAAAGCCCACCCATTCATCAGAACCAACCCCTCCTAATAGTTACCCATCTCTGACAAATCACTTCCCAGGAGATGGAGAACCCCACTGATGTGGGTTCACACCTCACCCCAACTCCCCTCTTCTCATCTCACCTGCAGCACCCTGTACCAAGAGGAGGATGAAGGGGAAGAGCAGGTACAGGATCCTCATGGTTTGCGCCTGTCCCAGGTCTTCACGGGGCTGCAGAGGGGAAACACCAAAGCAACAAAGAAAGGACATGGAGAAGGCTGGGCCCATGTGGTATGCCAAACAGCAGAAGCACTACCACCAACAAAAGGAGGTAATAATGACTCAGTATTACAACTTCATGGAAATTCCTGAAGCATTTTGGGAAGTACCAGCCTGTTGGACAAACTAGAGTTTATTTCATTGTCTTCCTCACAGGTTTTCCTGATGTTTTCCCCAAAACACAAACTGGAAGACTCAAGCCTAATTGTTGCTGTTTTATGCAAAACAACATCTACTGAAACTCAGATTATAAGGAAAGAAAAACTACTTTTAAAATGTATAATCCCTCAGGACTTTCACGGGGCATGTTTGTCTCCTGAGCTGAATTAAATAATTTTCCTGCAATACAGAATCAAGGGGTAACACAAGATACACTTTCTAACACAGTCAGCAGGTCAGAAGTACCACTAGTGCATTTGCTCTCTCACCTCTGTCTCTTCTTAATCAAATGCCAGAGCAGAGATGGTTTGCACATTAGGAGATGCTTGTGTCAATAGTCAATGCAATTCCAATAGTTAAACAAGGGTCAATAAAGGATCCAGGCTCTGGAAGTCAGGGAAATGTTTGTACCTGGAGATGCCACACTATATGAAGGGTTAGTTGGTGCTACACCACCTCAGGCAGTCCAAAGCTGGCTGCCCAGACCACCCTGTCCAATCACCTTTGCTTGCCTGGGCTCAGGAAGGTTATCCTGGCTCAGTTAGGGATTGCACAACCTCAACTCAAGGTCATTCCCAGGTTTCTCAGCAATAAGAAGACTCTCCAGCATCACATTTACTGCCAGTGCACCATGCAGCCCTGCCCCACAGAGGAGCAAGAAGGAAGGGAAGTCTTGGTGGCCAGAAACAGCAACACAATTCAACCTTTTGAGTTGACTGAAGCCTGAAAAGACGCAAAATCTATTTTGCTGCCTGAAAAGTATCTCCTTACTTTGCCCCAGAAAGTCCCTGCTCCCTCAGAACGGAAGATCTTGGGTGTTTCCTCAAAAATCAAGGCACCTTTCCAGTCTCTACTGCAGTTAGGAAACCCCAGCTCCAGCTTCCACGTGTTCTGGGCTCCAATACTCATATGAATGTTTTATTCTCCTTCCCAGACTCCTCTAGTTCTTGTTTATATTCACAGATTCTTCCAACAGTTTGCAATTTAGATGGTTCCAGGAAGATGGATTTGCACAGAGAGGCTGAAAGGGCAGCTTTCCTGAAAGAGGCCCTGGAGTTACTTACCTGATGATGGTTTTGGTTCAAAGTGCACCGAGGCCGCAACAAGCAGTTACAATCCCACCGGGAATTACATGCATCCAGGGAGTACTGTTTTGCCCCAGACCCTCTGGTTTTATACCAGCTGGAAGCTGGGCTTCTTCCTGCTGCCACCTCTGCCCTTGGCCAATCAGAAAGTGACCCATCAGCATGGGGATGGTGGGGTTGATCCTTGTCCCTCCTGGCTGCTGAGGTGCCTGCTGGGGGCAATCAACATTGCAACAGCAATCTTCACCGTTATCCTCATGCAACATGTCTTGTGACACCCCAGTGCACAGCGGACATACGGGCTATAGTGGCTTGTTGAAAAATCTGGGGGATGTACAAAGTAATTGGTTGGTGCAGACAGCAAAGAGCAGTCTGATCCCAGAAAAAGAGAATCCTTCTTTGCCTCCTTCCATCTGATTAAACATACAGTTCATATGTGATGTGCAAGAACATGCAGAATATTGAAAACCCTCTCACCTGTACACATTGCAAGAACACCTTCATCTGTGACAAGACATCTGTGCAGCTGACATGCCGAAGGTGATAAGCATGACAGTTTCTGTCTAGTGACTATTCGAATAGAGAGTAACACCAGGATACGTGTTAAGGTCAGTAAACCAACCAACCCAGTCCATCTGTATCTACTCCCACCCTATTCAAGGTGAATAAATAAAACACTGACATAGTCTTGGCTTCTGCAGCCACACCTTGGGACAAGTGGCAGTCCTTGAGTGGAAGAAGGGGGCTGTGCTTTATGCTCAACTCAGTGACCGCCTCTCAAGGTGTTTGGAAGAGCATTTCTGGTCCCCTGACTCCAAGGGTTTACCTGTTGGGAATTTTGGTAGTGGAGGTTGGCCTCTGGGCCTTTTCTCTTTGCACACCGAGATGTCAAGTCACAGAGGCAAGATAACTGTACGGGTATGGAGAGGAGAGTGTCAGCTCCTTTACTGATCAAGGGCCTTTTCCCATGCAACAAGGGATAATAAGAAGGGGAGGCAGTTGTTCACGGTTATGGTTGAGGTTGGAAGTAACCTCTGGAGGTTATCTGGTCTCAACCTGCTAAAGTAGGGGCACCTGGGACAGGTTGCCCAGGACCATGTCCGGACAGCTGTTGAAGATCTCCAAGGAGGAGACTCCACAACCTCTCGGGGCAGCCTGTGCCAGGGCTCCGGCACCTGCCCAGCACAGAAGCGCTTCCTGAGGGGCAGAGGGAGCCTCCTGGGCTCCAGGCTGGGCCCAGGGCCTCTGGGCCTGGCCCTGGGCACCACCCAGCAGAGCCCGGCTCCAGTCTCTCCGCACCTCCCTGCAGGGCCTGGGGGCCATGGGGGAGCTCCCCCTGAGCCTCCTCTTCTCCAGGCCGAGCAGCCCCAGCTCTCTCAGCCTCTCCTCACAGCAGAGGGGCTCCAGGCCCTTCAGCATCTTTGTAGCCTTTTGTTGGACTCCCTCCAGTATGTCCAGGTCACTCCTGTACTAGAGGGGGGCTGAACTGGTCCCATGTGCAGCCTCAACAATGGCAATACTTTGCCTCATGCAGCCAAGAATACTGTTAGGCTTCTTAGCGGCAAGGGCATGTTGCCAGTGATGGGAGCCAAGTCTGGTCAGTCACATAATTTATGAGATCAGATGAGAATGTGGGAATGTTCATTCCAGCAGGGTTATCTGATGGAGGACTTCTAAGCTGAGGGGCAATCACCAGAAACAAACCTCCCAGTCACACTAATTGGTGGGCTAAGCCACTACTTCCTGGAAGGATAAACCTAGTAGCTGATAAGCTGTGAACCAAGGGGCCTAGGATTGGGAGGGTGCAGAAACCGCAGAGCTCTGCAAACCCATGGGGTGTGCAGGGGAAGGGGGAGCAGGAGGAATAAATGGAGGGGATAGGTAGAAAAGGGTATAAAAGGGCCAGTTGCATGTAAAATGGGGCAGTCAGTATGCTTGTCTGGCCGAGTCCTGCACCTGATCACCACACTCTGTCCTATCTTCTTATATTTCCTCTTTAAATCTTTTCTTAACTCTCTCTGCTTATTCACACTCTCTCATGTGTGTGTTTGCTGAAGGACTGCGTGCCAGCTACTGGTGAGACCTGGGTGTGTGTGAGTGAATTTAGTGCCAGCTCCTGCAGTCAGGCCACGGGTGTAGGCCCCTGGCCTATGGTGTCAGCTGCTGGAGCCAGTGGGGGTCCTGGCATCAGAAGGGCGAGGGGCAGGCCATAGGTTTCTGGGTCTGAAAGATCCATAGCTTTCTGGATCCCACAGACTTTGAGCCCAGAGTGTCAGCTACTGGGGGACCAGTGTGAGTGAGCTGCAGGCCAGCTAGTGGAGTCGGACTGAGGGTGTAGGCCCTGTGGTTACTGTGGTGCCAGCTACTG